>VDFB02267211.1:0-47038 GCA_007258455.2 Sequoia sempervirens
TGTAGATTCAAAATTGAATCCCCTGTTTCCCATAGCCAGCTGATAAACTCAAATAGAAAACAAATGAAACAAGACAATTACATACAGCTGCAATTGAATATCAATTAACATTAAAAAACTATATTAACCATACCAAGAATTCATAAAAAAATAGAGTGCTCTGTTTTTATCAAAAATATAATAATGTGTTCTGTTTTGAAAAACATAACTGTTCTCTTATTACAGCAGCAGAAAATGAAAATACAAAGTAGATAATATAAAGAGTCTGATACAAGGAAGAAAAAAACAAAGCATCACCTAAACTTAGCATGAAAAACATGCTTAAACTGCAGAAAGTAGAAAAAACAAGGCTTTAAAAGAAATCTACTTTAAAACAAAACAACGAGCTAAGAATAGCCACGCTGGAAAAAACAAGGATCTTCTTCAAATCAATTCTCTTCTAAATAAGGGTCTGCCAAGTCAACATCAATTATCTTCATACTCCCCCTTGATGCTGAGAGGGCTCACGATCTAATCACGAAGTAACAGAAACTGATCTCTTGCAACTGCTTTGGTGAAGATGTCTGCTAACTGATCATGAGTGCTGATGTGTTTCAATTCAACTTCCTTCTTCTGTACTAAATCACAGATGAAGTGATACTTCAAATCAAAATGCTTTGTTCTACTGTGATGAACCGGATTCTTTGCTAACTTGATGGCACTTACATTGTCACAATAAACCACTGTAGGCTGAATTTGCTTCTCTCCAATTTCTTCTAAAACTTTTCTAAGCCAAAGAGCTTGTGTACCTACTGAGGTAACTGCAACATACTCTACTTCTGTGGATGAGAAAGCAACCATGCTTTGTTTTTTGGAACTCCAAGTAATCAAACCAGTACCAAAGGAGAAATAATTTCTAGATGTAGACTTATGATCATCCATACTACCTCCCCAATCTGAATCACTAAAGCCAACAAGATTGAATCTTTTAGAAGAGTAGTAATGAATACCATAATTTAGAGTACCTTTCACATACCTCAAAATTCTTTTAGCTGCCTTCATGTGTATTTCTGATGGATTTGTCATATACCTTGAAACAAGTGAAACTAAGTATGCAATGTCAGGCCTTGTGTGGGTTAGAAACATCAAACTCCCAACTATACTTCTGTAATCAGTCTCATCAACTAATTCAACACCATCATTCCTACTCAACACAACTCCATGAGCACTTGGAGTGGAGTATGGTTTACAATCAACCATGTCAAACTTCTTCAACATATCTTTTGCATATTTGGTTTGGCAAATGAAAATTTCATTTTTACATTGATAAACCTCCATTCCTAAAAAATATTTCATGAGACCAAGATCTTTCATTTCAAATTCTTTCATCATAGCAATTTTGAACTCATCTTTCATCTTAGAACTGCTACCCATATACAACAAATCATCAACATACAAACTTATAATAAGAATATCATTACCTTCTTGTTTGTAGTAAAGGGTAGGTTCACTCTTACTTCTCTTGAAGCCATTCTCCTGAAAGTATCCATCAATTCTTGCATACCATGCCCTTGGTGCTTGCTTGAGGCCATACAAAGCCTTCTTCAATTTGTAGACATGATTCTCTTTTCCTTCCACTTGAAAACCTTGTGGCTGTTCCACATATACTTCCTCTTCTAAGTACCCATTCAAGAAGGCACTTTTCACATCCATATGTTGTATGCTCCAATTCTTTTGAGCTGCTAATGAAATCAGCATTCTAATGGTCTCTTGTCTTGCAACTGGTGCAAACGTCTCTTCATAGTCAATCCCATACTTCTGTGTGAAGCCTTTAGCAACTAATCTTGCCTTATGCCTTTCAACACTTCCATCACTGTTATGCTTAGTCTTGTAGATCCATTTGGTGCCAATCTTCTTCTTGTCATGTGGAAGCTCTGTAAGCTCCCAAGTATCATTCCTATGAATGGAATCCATCTCTTCTTGCATTGCTTGCATCCAAAC
Source organism: Sequoia sempervirens (assembly GCA_007258455.2). Lineage (NCBI taxonomy): Eukaryota > Viridiplantae > Streptophyta > Pinopsida > Cupressales > Cupressaceae > Sequoia > Sequoia sempervirens. The sequence goes on from VDFB02267211.1 coordinate 1,981, forward strand.
CTCATTAGTACATGCTTCTTCAAAACATGATGGTTCAAAATCAGCCTTGGTAAATAAAGCAAAATTAACTGTCTCACCTATTGGATTTTCTTCATGTGCTTGATTGGCACTCCTTTGATAAATATCACTCAAACTTTTTACCTTCCTTCTAGAACTTGGAGTTGAAGATGGACTTGAAGAATTAGATGAGGGGCTGCTTGGTGGATTTATAGCAATTGGGACAGCAACATTAGTGGGCTGCTCATGATCAATATCATCATTCAAAATAGATTTTGACTTCTCCATTTGGCCTTTTTGATGACCATAAACTCCCCCTTCATCAAAAATCACATCTCTTGAAACAATAAGCTTATTAGTGAGAGGATTATATAACCTGTAAGCTTTGCTTTCCTCACTATACCCAACAAAAATACATGACTCACTTTTAGCATCTAACTTTTGTCTATTCTAATTAGGTACATGAACATAAGCTAAACATCCAAAAACTCTAAAATGATTAACATTAGGCCTTTTCTCATACCATGCTTCATAAGGAGTCATCTTCTCAAGTGCACTAGTGGGACTTCGATTGAGAATATACACTGTTGTAGCAACTGCATCTCCCCAATAAGAGTTACTCAATCCCTTGGTTTGTAACATGCTCCTTGCCATTTCTACCACAGTGCAGTTTTTCCTTTCAGCTACCCCATTCTGTTGAGGTGTGTATGGAGTGGTGAGCTGCCTCTTGATGCCATTCATATCACAATAATCTTGAAAGGCTCTTGAACAAAATTCTCCTCCACGATCAGCCCTTAAACATTTGATTTTGCACCCTTTTTCATTCTCCACAAGTGCTTTAAACCTCTTGAATGTATCAAGGGCTTCATCCTTAGCCTTCAAAAAATACACCCAACATTTTCATGAGTAATCATCAATAAAAGTGATAAAATATGATGACTTACCCAAACTCTTTGTTTGCATCGGTCCACAGATATCTGAATGAACAAGTTGAAGGGGGTAATGGGCCCTCCATGCAGTGCCTTTTGGAAACCTTTCCCTTGCATGCTTTCCTTTTGCACATCCTTCACAAACCTCCTTGTGCTCTTCAACCTTGGGCAGACTAGCAACTAATGCTTGTGAGGTCAAAAGCTTCAAACTGTGAAAGTTTAAATGGCCATACCTTAGATGCCATAGCCAACTTGTATCCTCAAATGCCATATTGGCAAGGCTGCTGTTATTTTCACCAAATCTCAATGGAAACATCCTATTTTTCGTCATAGGAACAACTGTGATTACTCTATTTCCCCGACTCTTATCAAAAAATTGTACATTTCTTATTTTCAAAGACAACTCTATAGTTCTTCTCACATAATTGTCCAACACTTAACAAATTATGTTTTAACTCAGGAGTGTAATAAATATCTTTAACACTCTTCATACCTTCTTTTGTGTGGACCTCCATAGCACCTTTTGCAGCAACCACCAATGATTTATCATCACCGAGCTGAATCTTTGACTTGAAACTTTCATCCTTTGTTGAAAACAACTTCCCATTTCCTGACATATGGTTAGAGCATCCAGAATCTAGGTACCAAACATCTTTACTAGTATTTTCACCTTTAGAATAAGATAAAAATAAATTATTTGGAGAATTTTCATAACTTTCTTGAGCATAATTAACATTTTTACCTTCTTTTAATCTACATTCTCTTTCAAAATGTCCATACCTATTACAATGGTAACATTGAACATTCCTTTTATCAAATCTTCCTCTACCTCTGCCTCTTGAACCACCTCTTCCTCTTGAAAAAATTATGCCTCTACCTCTTGAATTATTCTGATTTTGACTTTTACCTTGGCTTTGATTGCTTTTGCTACTACTGCTGCCATCATCATTCTTTGTGATTTGTACTTTGGAGGAAAAGGCTTTCTCAATACTTTCTCCAAAATAATCTTTTAATCTTTCTTCATGTGAGATCAACGATCCAACAAGGTGATCGAATTGAAGGGTTGTCAAATCCTTACTTTCTTCCATTATTATGGCAACGTGATTCCATCTTGGTGTGAGAGATCTCAACACCTTTTTTATCAGAACTTCTGTGTTCACAGTTTCTCCAAGTGTAGCCATCTTATTGACCACATCTTTTACTCTGACACAATACTCACTCACACTTTCTCCTTCTTGCATTTTTAAATTCTCAAATTCTCTTTTCAATGTCTGTAACTTAACAACTTGGACCTGATCACTGCCTTGGTAAGCTTCTTTTAGAGTCTTCCAGGCATCCTCAGCTATCTTTGCACCTGCAATTCTTGGAAATAAACTCTTGTCTAGAGCTATTTGAATATGAAACAATGCTTGAAAATTCTTCTTCTTAGCTTCTTTCCTTGCTGTTCTTTCATTGACTGGGAGGGCATTCCAATCAGCTGGCTCCTGGTAACCTGATTCAACAATCTCCCACAAGTCTTTTCCTATTAAAAAAGTCATCATTTTTATACACCAATAATCATACTCATTTCCATCAAATTCTGGAATGGGCAAGCTGTTAGAATTCGACATGATAATCTTTGGCGAAATTCGAACAACTAGATCTTAAACCCAAAACAAAATACCTGCTCTGATACCAAATGTAGATTCAAAATTGAATCCCCTATTTCTCACAGCCAGCTGATAAACTCAAATAGAAAACAAATGAAACAAGACAATTACATACAGCTGCAATTGAATATCAATTCTCATTAAAAAAACTATATTAATCATACACAGAATTCATAAAAAATAGAGTGCTCTGTTTTTATCAGACATATAATAATCTGTTCTGTATTGAAAACATAACTGTTCTTTTATTGCAGCAGCTGCAGAAAATGAAAATACAAAGTAGATAATATAGAGTCCGATACAAGAAAGAAAAAACAAAGCATCACCTAAACTTAGCATGAACAGCATGCTTTAACTGCAGAAAGTAGAAAAAACAAGGGTTTGAAAGAAATCTACTTTAAAACAAAACAACTAGCTAAGAATAGCCACGCTGGAAAAAAATAGGGATCTTCTTCAAATCAATTCTCTTCTAAATAAGAGTCCGCCAAGTCAGCATCAATTATCTTCAGTTATGACTGTACTATCCGATCTTCCTTTAGATAGTTTTGTCTCTCATTTCCGCGATCTCTCTCTTTCTAGGAGACTTCACAAATGATGTGATATGGCTTCAGCCATAATATCGACCTCCTTGAAACGGTGATCTTGACTAGAAGCTAGCTTCTGACTACTTTTTATTTTGCTTTAAAACTGCAAACAACATCCTTAAATTTTGGGCATATCCTCATGCATACAATGACTCCTAAAAACTGTGAATTCTCTTAAACTCTGCATCGGCTACTTTGGGTGCACAGCAATGTTGAATAGCGACAACTTTGTTGGCGGCGGCTGAATGACAACACCTTTGTTTATTCTAACAACAGGCGGCTTATAATTTGCAAATCAATATTCATAACACAGTGATTACCCTGCTCAGCCTCATGCAATTTCTCATCAGCTCCAACGATCTTCGGCAGATCTCATTCCTTCAAGCAATGGCTAACTCTTTCTTAAACACTAAGACAGACTTCTTGATTGCTTTGATCATAGCTTAAATGGCAGCCCCTCCTTTGACAGCATCTTCAGTGATTATTAACTGCATAGAACTTGTAGCGAGTCACCCTCTTTATGAGTAATACCATGTTCTAAATTTGACTGCTGAGCAGCTATATATACCACACTTTAACAACAGTGATCACTCTTTATTTCCCTGTGATCCTTTGGGTGAGATGCAATCTTCAAATAGCTTTAAACAACTATTTCAGCAACAATTCAAGAAACTCCTGCACTTTGCATTAATTAACTATCTTCAGCTGGGCGGACTACTTCAATTTGAATAGGTAGGGATCTCTTATTCTATCTCTAATCTAGGCTTAGGAATGCAATGGTAGGAGAAAAATAGAAAACACAGACCTAAAACTATATATTGATTAAATAAAAACATTACATAGATGATTTTATAAATCTTCTGAGCTGCTGCTCATTAAACATTCTCATGACATTACTCGAGCTTCTGCTCTTTCACACATCAACATGTAACTACCATTCTCTATCTTTACAGCTCTGCCGAGCTGGACACCATTTGGGAGTGCATACAAAATAAGACTCATACAATATATAGAGAATTAAGCATGACTGAAGGAGAAAGGACTGAATATAATATATTTTGAAACACCCAGAAAATGTGTGAAAGTTGGCATGAGTAAATAATTAATCAAATCAAATCTTTGCCAAAATCTATCCTCAATATTTGTCTTTAATGCTGAGATTGACTATGATACAATGCTGATAGGGAGACTGACATCGAGAGGACAGGGCAAGTAGGAGTAGTTGAAATTATATTTCCAGCATAGAACGCAGCTCTGATACCATATGATATAAAATGCATAAAAATTGGATATCTTATTATTCGAAATAACAGGTGCATATATAGCAGAGGAAGGGAAGCGACTGAGCATAGAAGAGGGGCGGTTGAACAATTACACACTCCCACACACTACAAAGTAATACATTATACATTATTTGCTAATAATTTGCACCGATTAAAAGGCTTGATATAGTTAGAATGGTCTTGCCCATAGCAATATAAATAACTCAAAAAATTACTAGGTGCATGTCAAATCAATATTTTTGAAGGGTTTTAGAAGAAGAAGTGTATTTGAAACAACCACAAAAAAAATATCTTTATAGTTACAAGCAGTTACAAGCCCATATAATTATTAAGAAAATGTATGTATATTGAAAATATTTTTTTAAGCAGGCAGTTATAAGCCCACATATGTAAGTAAAACTCATGTATTCAAGCACCTACATACAAAATGAGATCGATTCTTGTAATTTCAATGTCTCCTCATCTCCAACATTTTCTTTTCATTTATCAATTCCAGAAGTTCATGCCTAGCTTTATTATTTAACGCTTTAGTACAACCTTCTGAATATCCGCTTGATTGTTCAATGACCTCGTCTGCAAATTTGTTTACATCAACATTAAACACCTTTCTCCCTGCAAAACCAGTGAAAATGAATAAGCTCAAGAATGTAAAGAACTGACATACTTAACATATTGTTTCAAAATTGTTGTAACCAACCTCTTTTATTAAATTCATGTCATAATCTGCTTTAGGATAATTTAACCTCCCGTCTCGGTCACGTATGACTAACATAGCTTTGTCCGAGGACCTGCATACTAATTGTTTATAACAGATATACAATAAACTACATTCAACCAATATTAATCGTAAAATATGAAGCATAAATTTTAGAACACTGACCTTGCTGCAGCCTCAGCAATAAAATGTCGATCTAATATTAAAATAAAAGGAAATTTATTAAAATTATACCATTTTTTTTTGATGAAATGGATATTTATATTAATTTTTTTTTAAATTTAGTATATTTATTTTTAAAGTATATTTTAATATAATAAAATATGATTTTTAATACATTTGAAAATTTGAAAATATAAGATATAAAAAATATTTAAAAATTTAAATTTCTATAATTTATTTGTTGAAAGGTTTTTTAATTAAAATTTTCTTAAAATCTATTTTATTAACATATTATTTTATCTTGACTTAACAATTAATAATATATAACACTCCAAATAATAAAACTCTTTCTATTATTAACCTTTTTATTAAAAAATCCTACACATACAAAAAAAATTTAAAAAAAAAACTAACATTGTAAACTCACCAAGATTTAGTGGACGTTTATGATTCTTAAGCGTGCAGACAAATGACATTCAAACATTATTAGTGTTTTTTGTAGTGAAATATATTGTTTGTTAGACATATCAAGAATTCATTATTAATGAACTCTCTTAACATCACCCAGAAAGTTTCCAATTAACCTTTGAGCCATTAAAAATTAACCAACAGAAAAATGGAATCATCCTGAATATGAGCTAGACAATATGACTTGAAATATTAACCCACAGAAAAATGAAAACATCCTAAATATGAGCTAGACAATATGACCTAAAGTATTGATATGAAAATCTTGACAGACATTTTTCTTGAAGAAAGATATAGTGATATACTGTTCAATACATTATATTTTAATTAGAAGCTAGCATATAATAAAAAAAAAACAGAAGAAGAAAATTAATAGAATACCATATATTTGCTTGCCAACGGCCACGGGTATCAGTGACTCCAATGAATAGGCCACTTTTTCTACCCCTAACTCTCCTACCATCATCGTTAGATGTGTTTGGGTTAGCTCTACTGAGATCCATTAGTGTCTCTGCTGCATGTCCAATATCATTCAATTCAGAAGGATTCTCCTCCTGGTTTATTCTTTTTTCACCCCTAACACTTTCCATTATTGCAAAGCCTGCACAATGTAAGAAAACAAGTTAGCACAACAAATATATCTAAAAGTTAGTACATCACTTGAAAGAAAGTTGGGGCCATTCATATATAGTGAGTAAAAGAGGTTTCAATATCCTTCATCATATAAAACAGTCTATGAGACTGGGGCTGGTTTTAACAGCACATTCTAAATAGATCAAGCCACATATAACCAACATTTGCACAAACTTAGGTAATTATAATAACAAAAAAAAAAATCAAACACATCGTAAAGAAGCAATCAGGTCAGAATTCACAATCTCCAGTTTACTTGGTGCCCAATTATCTGTTGTTGATGATAATCAAAAAGTCTATCATTTTAAAACTTGTCTCTAAGTTTTTCGCTGCCATCGCTCCCATGATAGATTCCCATATGCCAAGAAAAAGCCAAGGACTTTCTCAACTATCACTGTGGATGCTTCGAGATCAAGAATAGTTAAAATTGCAACACCACTAGCTGATAAATATGATAGGAAGTTCTTGCCTACAAATTACCAAATCACAAAGATCAATCTAGGTAAGCAGACGAGGGAAGATGATATCGAATGAATGCACACAGATGTGTCAGCTATTATGCCTAGAGTGGATAAGGACCAAAAAATCTCAACAAGAATTGAAAGAATAGATCGCTCATCTCTTTTCCTCATCAAGCAACTAGTGAGTCCCCTGAAATCCACGGATGGACTTCTTCTCGGTTCAGTGCTCATCTACCAGCAAGAGTCATTCACAGTGGAAAAAATGAACTGCATTGCAACATCAACCAAGCCATGCATGGGAGACCTGTATGATTATGGCTGCAGAATCATAGATGAAGCCCTAAGCGTGCATGATAGAGTTAAAGCAATTGGGAGTAAGGTGGAGACATTCAAAGTTGAACTTCAAGATGATGTCCAAGATACACATTCTTATAACCTTCCTCACAATGAAATGATGTCCAAGATGAAATTTGAGATCCTAGCGAAGGAAGGCGTACTAGAGAAGGAGAATTATTCAATGTTGGGTGTGTGGATAGAGATAATGAACTTGACAGTGGACTTTCTCAAAGGATTTTTGGACAAGCTAACTGCAATTCATATTTATGTAGTAGACATTGTTTGCATTAATTAATGATCATCTAAGGCTACATAAAACTCAAGCCCTAAAGACCCTAGTTCAAGAATGAAGCATAAATGAATATAGAAACATAAACAATAATAAAGCAATATTATCACAATTCATATGCCATGGTTGAGTCACCTTCATTGATCTTCTCCATTTTGCTTTATATGCTTGCTTGCCCTCAAATTTGTAGTATGCAAAAATAGCCTAGTGATAATGATTGCAAAATATCAAAGATAGTGGTTGTCTAGCTAGAGTAGAATAGAATAGAATAGGGTCTAAAATAAGGATGAAATGTATATTTATAGAAAACCAATTCAAAATGAAGGGTCAAGATTAAATGATGAAGATCAATGGATGAGATTGCTTTGCCAAGCAAGAAAATAGGGTTAGGGCAAAATTAGGGTTTAATTAAGGATAGATTGTGGACATTAGCAGGTAATGAAACCTTGTGAAGGGTGGAGGTTAATTGTGACAGAAGATAAGATTTGACACAGAAAAAGAGGTTGATGGAGTAAATTAAACAATCATAAAACTATTTAATGTAGGAGGGAAAGTAAATAATTAAATAATTATTATTTAATTATAGCTAAAGAGAGAAATGTTGACTTTTAATTAAAATAACTTTGTCTAATTAAAAGAAGAGGAAAAGGAAAAATAAATAAATAATTAAAATATTATTTAATAGTGGGAAAAAAGGGAAAGTTAAATAAATAGGATTTATTTAATTGTGGAAGAAAAGACTAATAAATAATTAAATAATTATTTAATTATATTAGGAAAATGAAAATAAATGAGAATTTATTTAATTATGGAATGAAAAGATTAATTAGTGATGTAATTAAATTAAATAATCAAAGATTAATTAAGTAATTGAAATAATTTAATTAATAGAAGAAAATGATCTTAAACAATAATCACATAATTAAAATTGTTCAATTATATAAAGAAGAAGAGAAATTGTTATGAAAAATGAGATTTACAGACTTAAAAACATTTTTCAGTATATACACATACATTAAACTTTTATCTTCACTTTATCTCATACAACGTGACAATTTCCCAATTCATGTGACACAATCTGTATTAGCATCTCTATCTTCATACTAGTTTCTCCTTGCTATTCTTTTCTTTTGGCTGCCAGTACAATATTCGATCATCTAAAATCTTTTTCTCCTTATTTAAAGCTGCTCTTGATGAGGCTCGATTCCCTCATTAAATGTTTATTTAAAATAAAAAAATAATTGCCTCTCACTCAGGCAATGTAGGCGCCTCTTTCCTCTACATTTGGCTATGCAGGAACTTCCTGGCGTGGCTTCTTGTTACCCACGTTGCCTTCCCACGCAGCCCCAATCTCTCCCCCTCTTGGCATTAGCTACCCTCTTTGTATTTAATTGGATCCATTTTTAAATTCAGGATGCGGTCTAAATTTTGCTTGTAAGAATTTTTTCCATGAAACTTTATCAATTTTTTTTTTTTGTGATGTTGATTCCATTCTCATTAATCATACAATAATTAAATATTCATAAATAATATTATAAAGCTAAAATAATTTTATTTCACACTTTCATTTTTATATTTTTATAATATATTTTATGAAAATTATTAATGTATTTTTTAATATATAGTTTGGATTTTTTAACATTTAATAATTTCAATTTTGACTTTTGTCTTGTATCATGTTTAATCCTCCACTCTATATCAATATTGATGTACTTCCTAGGACCCTACATTAGATCATATATACAATCATGTCCTCTGACTAGATCATGCAGTCTAAGATTCATCCTAGGATTCCAAACATATCATTATTCTTAATATGTATAAAAAAATACTCAAGATCCAACATTATTTATTTATCTATTTTCAACTTGTTAAATCATGCTAAGGGTTTGAGTATCATAAAGGAAGTTGGTTTCTTCTATGTTGAATGAAATCATGTCACCTAGAAGAAACATAAATAGACAAATCATATCATGGGTGTGATCTAATATGAGACCCCACGAAACTCAAGATCTAGATATCATAATTTTTTGAACTTAAATCTAATTTAATTTTCGTTTTTCTATTGTCTATCACAACAACGTAGTAGTCAACATCCACATTGATCCAATTTCTAGTAATCCCCCAATATTTCATTTTATTTTATGGTCTATTTATCTTAGTATCTTAAATCTCAACTCATAAATTAATTTAGTATCTAATTATTATTGATTATCTTATCATTCCATTAGACATCTAAATTAATTATTATTGAATGTATAACTTACATTCATATCCTTTAGACATAAACTTTCTATATATCCTCCTTTGTATATATTAATGATGGATTAAAAAATTATTGATTTGTGATGATAATTATCTAAATCATATCCAAAATGATGGCCTCATTTTCATAAAATCATACTCTCATGATGATATTTCTAAGTTTTTAGTTGACAATGACTATGTGCACATGATGCTTTATTCTTGATGTCTCGCTTCCCTCCCATTGTTATGTATATGCTTTTTTCTAATTAACATTTTTTATAAAACCATAACTTTGATAAGCTTGATGGTGCATTCACATGCACTCTTTCTAATAAAATTATCTTTATTGAATGTATAATATGGTACGAGAAAAAGTGTTAGTTATTACAATGATATACTATGTTCAATAATTTTTATCTTTATTTATACCATTATTTAGTAGTGCTCCATAAATTTGAAGGATATTCATCATACAAGTTTATCAATAATAGATTGTTGAATGAAAGATCTAATAATATAATTTAAAACTACCTTTACAATTTTTAATGGATTACAAATATAAAAAGGAATAAAACCACATTGTAGTAGAGATTCATACACAAATAATATCAATTTTTTATCGCATAAATTCTCTAGTGGAACAATGAGTTTACAAAGGCCAACTCAACCTTAACAGCTCTAGCACCATTGAAGAGCTCTATAACACATAATTTTATCTTTCCTTACATCAATATGTAGTAGTGCTCCATAAATTTGGACATTTCTCATACAAGTTCACCTAAACAAAACACGCTCTAACTATAAAATCTCTAGTCTAGAAAGAAATTACTTTCCATTCTAGTATTTAAAGGTGAAGCATTATGACTTTATAAATTCCAACTCGGTCTCAATAGACTCTAGAATAACTAAAGGGCTCTACAACACTTTTTAAAAAAGGAAAAACATGAAAAATCACATACTCTCCATAATGGCTCTATATGCTCTCAACAAGAGTATTAAACCTTCTCCAACAATACAAAAGATTTACAATAATTCCTTAATTACCACACAAAATTATACAAGGTTGTTACCAAAATATAGATAAATAAAATTATTTGTTGTTTCTTTTTAGGCTCCCTATCTACTTATAGGACTATTAGCCTATTTTTAACTTTCAAGTTGAAAATAATATGCCTCTTCAACCCCTTTCAGTAGTGGTTAAATCACTCAAGAAAATGCTAACTCACCACTTCGATAACCACTTTTATCAAGATATTCTATGGAGCATAGCTTTTCCATCCAAATATAAAATTAGGTGCCAATATTTTAAAATTGTACCATTTTTTTGTAAACCTAAATATTTAACCAAATTTCACTTTTGATTCCATCTTGACATTGTTTTCTACTACAATATTTATAGCTAAATTTATTAGGCTCCAAATGAGTTAAAGAAATCCTATAAATTGCTTCATCCACTAACCAAGATTCCAAGGCATCCCATAATATCCAAAAAATTCACAAGAATGATACAAATTAATAGTATTTATAAAACACTTTTTGTACTAAGTTTGATGGAAAATCTCTACAAGATACAATGACCTGAAATTGATGGTTCAAATGTTAACTTCATCCAAATTATTGGATCACCCTCCTTTAAGAGGGTTTAGTTCCTAAGATATTTTAATTGATGAAGAAGGGTTGATGATCCCTTCATCATGTACTAAGGTACCTTCACTCCACAAGATTATCATCACCAATTACTTGATTCCTCATTGCCTCCACCTAACTTGCTACTCTTTTCACACATGAAGCTCTATCCCACCTACTTGAATTGAACCCTCAAACAATAAAATAAAAAAAATCTACTTTCATTAATTAATAATTACCCCTTTGAAGAACTAATTTCCATAATCTTAGGACTTTCCTTCATGTGCATTTGATAAATATGCTTCCTTAACAACCAATCTATATTAAGTTTTCCTTCAGAAATAATAGGATCTCTCTCACATAAGTATGGACACCCAAACATGATCAAAATGATGAAAAAATGAGTGTATCTATAGATTTTTTTTAATAGTATAAAAACTTTATATAATTTTTATCATATAATTTATTTTATTTTTATGTTGAAATGTTTTCTCACTTAGTTGCATGTGTAGACTAAAGTAAGGGAAAAATGTAGTGGAGAAAAGTACAAAGTTGGTTCTTTCATCTCTATGTTTTATGTCACTTTCTATTGACGTCATAAATTCATTGTCCTAACAATTGATTTACCTCTTTTGGTGCACTTATGAACCCTAGTCCTAAATCAAGTATTATCTTATATTAAATCCTCCAATTCTAACTAGCACCTAACTAGTTCCTATATTTTTCTAACAGATATACAAACAGCAAATACAACCTACCAACTGAAAAAATGGCTCATTCTTATTCACTACCAATAATTTCTTATTATAGGAATAAAATGTTGAAATTTACATAATATAAATATTTGAACTAATTTCTTAATATATAATACTTTTTTTAATCATTTGTAGTAGTTTTAGATTGGAAATTATGTATAAAATATATCACACTAAAAAATAGACCTATCTTACCAATTGAATGATGGTTGACAAATTCACCTCATGGAAAATTCACCACTAACAATTCATGGCATACTACCAAACCTGGGAGCTCATTGTATATTTTTTAAATGCATTTAGGGACCTGAAACCACAGAGTTTACAAAAATAAGCAAAGGACACAAAAGTCCAACAGAAAAAACTAGCTGCCACAAAGGAAAAGGATGGAGCGAATAGCAGCTAACCATAACAAACCAAAAAGGTCAAGCAAAAAAACCAGCAAAGCAAAGAACAAAAAACTGGCCGCAACTAATCTAGAGTCTTGAGGACAAACTCCGTCTCCGCCTCCAAATTTTGCATATCATGGACTCCCTTTTTGAAAATATGAATCATCTTCAGAGTGGGGGGGGGCTTTCTCTTCAGATTGGCTCTGGTTCTCTTAGGCATGCTAGCATCCTTTTTCTAACTTCTCGGTCATAGCATTAATTATAATGGCGTTGTGTCTGGCCATTCGGTTGTTTTGCTTTGCAACAATTTTGATAGTGTTCCTAATATTCTCAACCTTCATTTCAATCTTTTTGTTTTTGTCAGTGTGATATGTGTTTAAACATGTTTTTTTAGAATTTGGAGTAATAGGGGAGCCATCTCTAGTAGATATTTCCAACAATGGCTTGACACTTGACTCAGTATTATTGGCACCAGAAGCCTCAGATTAAAGAGAATCTTCAAAATAGGAAAAAAATTTTTTTGCCCGGGGTTCTTATCAGCAGTCCTGGTCTTGAAGGAGGGGCTTCCTGGCTCAAACTCAGCATGAACCTTATCAGAAAAAGGGATAGGGTATTTTTGCTAGAAGGGGCAGCATGCGGCTAAGGACAGTTCAAGCCAGACTTAGATTGGGAAAATACTCCGAACAACTAGGCTTAGTGTCGTCTTCCTTAGAATCAGGAAGGGTTTCCAGATTAGCGGGGACGACCAAATTTTGAAAATGCTCAACAATCAACCTAATCAGCCCAGATAATGTTTTCACTAGTTACTATTATAGAAAATAATATCTCAAATAAAAAATAAAAAATTATGAGAAAAACTATAATTATCACATTTAATTAATTATTTTAAAAAATGTATTTAAATAAAAAATATAATATACTAACTAAATCATTGTGTAGTGATTCGTTCTTAATAAGATCTATGATGTTTTCACAAGTTATTATTATAGCAAACAATGTTATAAATAAAAATAAATAAAAATTATGAGAAAATATAATTGACACATTAAATAACAAGATAGAAAATTTTCAAACATAAAAGAATAAATATAAACATAAAGATTAGTTTTTAAACTTACTAGCTAAATCAGTGTGGACCTGGCAATGGTTGGGTTGTCTAAGGGCAGTAGTGATTTACCCAATAAAAAAAAAATCTTGCTAGCTAAATCATTATTTTTTCACTTCTAATGTGATTAATAAAATTCTCATTAGAAACCTTTAAAACATAAATAAAAATAGTTAACATCAAAAGCAAGTAAAAAATATGAAAAAATATAATTATCACAATAACAATAAAAATTAAAAAATCTTGGAATGGGATCTTGGCTGGATTGATTAAAAAAAAAAATTGTAGAAAAAATTCATGAGATTCAGTCTCCCCCTAGTTGGCTAAAGCCTCCTCTTGTAGACAAGAAGTCGCAGGTCTAGTATCTTCTTGTAGGAAAGAAGTCACAGGTCTAGTCTCTCTAGTCCCCATATAAGAATTATGAGAAAAATGTATAATTATCACAATGAAAAGTAAATCTTTTAATTTATATTGATTAAATTTTAAATAAAAAAATCAAATTTTAATAATATAAATATCTTTACCACTATTCAAATATGATAGCTCATTTGTATAATAATCTATATTCTCACTACAAATTATAATCAAAATAAATCATTTTATACATAAATAAAAATTAAGATAAAAAGATATAATTATGAGAAAAAAATTAATAAGAAGAAGAAGCTCTCAAATTTTAAGAAAGTATATATTTATATTTTTCTGAAAAATGAATCCAATCCCCATATAAGAATTATGAGAAAAAAGTATAATTATCACAATGAAAAGTAAATCTTTTAATTTATATTGATTAAATTTTAAATAAAAAAATCAAATTTTAATAATATAAATATTTTTACCACTATTCAAATATAATAGCTCATTTGTATAATAATCTATATTCTCACTACAAATTATAATCAAAATAAATCATATTATACATAAATAAAAAATTATGATAAAAAGATATAATTATGAGAAAAAAATTAATAAGAAGGAGAAGCTCTCAAATTTTAAGAAAGTATATATTTATATTTTTCTAAAAAATGAATCAAAATAGCAAATATAAATCACCAGCTAAAGCCGGTATTGGCATGGTGTAATGGTTTATAGGTGGCATTGTTGTTCTTGCCACCAAGGTTCAAACCCCGTTGGGGTGGTATTGTTGAATGGTTGTATCCGGTTCATAGCTCCAGTTAAAAGCGTTTACCCCTTGAATAAAAAAAAAAAATCACCAGCTAAATCTTGTTGTATATGTTCATTTATATTTTGATCTGTCCTATCTCCTTAGCCTCATCAAAAAGAAAAGAAACAAAAAAAGGTTCAAACCAAAAGTAATAAGAATATTAGAAAAATATAACTATGACAAAAAAAATAGTGAATCTTCCAATTTAGACTAAATAAATTTAAAATAATATATTAAAGACTATCAAAGTTTAAGAGAATAAATATTTGTAAGAAAATTCACCACCAGCAATTCATGGCAGTGAATTTTCCATGAGTTGAATTTGTCATGGCGGTGAATTTTCTTGAGCTGAATTGTTGATGGTGAATTTTCCCATAGTGAATTTGCTTGTTCCATTTGTAAAATTTCTTAAATATATTTTAATGGTATGTGCATTCACATACTGATCTACCATTTTCTTGTTGAATTGTAGGCTTAGAAGTATCATGCAAGTACTTGAATTTCAACTTTACCTCCCTCTTCAAATAGGTTGCCAAACCCAAGTTGCCTTCAATAGGCTCCTTGAATGGTTCTAAAGTTGATTCATCCACTCTCCAAAGTTTTGACATTGAAAGAATCATTCAGTCTACTTAACCATTTACCTACAAATATCATAAAGTTGAGGGAAAATATTATCAATTTTACATATAATACATTCCTTACATATGTAGAAATCAAGGTAAAAGGTATGAATCAATAGTATCAACAATAAAATACATAAAACTTAAACCCTAAAGACCTTAATCTATTAATGAAGCATAAATAAAAATAGAAACATAAACAATAAAAAAGCAATATTACCATAATTCATATGTAATGGTTGAATCGCCTTCATTTATCTTCTCCATTTTGCTTTATATGCTTGCGTAATAAAGCAGTATTACCATAATTCATATGCCATGGTTGAATCACCTTCATTGATCTTCTTTGTTTTGCTTTATATTATTGGTTGTAACCTTAGTGATAATGACAATAAAATATCAAAGATTGTGGTTGTCTAGGGTTTGAAATTAAAGGGATAGGTCTCTTTTATAGAAATCTGAATTTGAATGAAGGGGTAAGAATGAATGGAGGAGATTAAAAGGTAATAAAACATTATCACTTGGGTGAAATTATTTGAAATAAGAGATAAGATTGTCACAAAAAAAGAGGTGGTTGGAGTAAAATAAATAATTATTAAATTATTTAATTTAGGAGGGAAGGAATAATTAAATAATTAAAACAATTATTTAATTATAGAAAGAGAGGGAAAGTTGACTTTTAATTAAAATAATTGGAAACAATTATTTAATTAGAAAGTGGAGGAAAAGATAAATTACTAAATAATAAAAAATAATTATTTATTAGTGAAGGAAAAGGCTAATGAATAATTAAATAATTAAAATAATTATTTAATTATAGTAGGAAAATGAAAATAAATAATTAAATAAATGAGAATTTATTTAACTACAGAGTGAAATCATTAATTAGTGACGAAATAAATATGAATTAGTTAAGCAAGAATAAAAGGGGAAATTGAATTAATTAAATAATTAAAATTATTTAATTAATATAAGAAATATGACTTTAGACCAAATTAAATAATTAAAATTATTTAATTAGGTGGGGAAGAAGGGGATTTGATATGGAAAATGGTGTTTGTAGGCCTAGAACATTTTTATATAATGTGAAGTCACCTGAATGATATATCAAAGAAATTCAACTCAGAATATGCCCTACTGTGTCGTGATGAAGATGAGATAGACATATGCCCCTACAGAAAATTTTGCAAGTTTTGAAAAAGTCTCAAAAATTTTGGAAAATTTATTCTGATAAGCAAATTTGATAGTGGATAAGACATTTACAAGAAAAATATTTTGGTTTCAGGACCTTCAAGATATTCACATTAGGGTTTGGGACTCAACATTGGATTCATCTAGTAAAAAACCTACCCTAGGGGGGTATAAATATGATTTTGGGGGTAGAACTGGTCACTTATGCATTTTTACTAGAGTGAATAGTGAGTTTTTAGAGTAACTTTGCTACAAAGTTTTTGCTAAGATGTCACCTATACCACACTCCTCACATCGCAAATTCAGAGTTTGTGCCTACAGATGGCTAGTGGGATCTAGGGATGGAATATGTACCACTTTCCCTCATCATTTTGTCATTTTTTGCTAGATTTTATGGATCTAATGACGAAAAGCGGATGTATTGCATGCCATGCACCACATTTGCTATTGTGCTCACCACAAGTGGGGTGGTTCGCCACATCTGCTTCATGCGATGCATTTGCTAGTTATTTTTTATCAAATGTATTGTGACAGAACTATTAAGTGTGCCACATGTGATTCATACAACACAATTGTGGTCTAGAATGATGCAAGTGACATTTTGAGTCACATGTGAGGGATTGTGTGATGCATATTTATTGATACAACATAATAATTGGTTTGTAGACTGCAAGTGATTTTTGTGATGTGTGCATTAGACCGTATGATGCATTTGAATTTTTAAGTCACATATGCAAATGTGTGGCACATTTTCCTAGTAATTCACATTTTTTAGACAATGTGACACATTTGACTAGTGAGACACATTTGTTACATAGTGTGATGTATTTTCTTGATTAGGGTTTTGCCCCACTTTTGGATAAAATTTCTTTTGTGATTGAGGTCAAATAGGGTTGGATAGAGTTCTCAATTGATACAATGTGCTTTCTTGTGATCATAGGTGAGATATGACCCCATTTACACCTGGGAGAGTTGGTTGTCCACTTTCAGAATACGAGATCAACTACTTGACAAGAAGAGAGATTAGTTGCATTCCCTCAGCTTATACTACGCTATTTTCATGCCCATGATTAGGGATAACAAGGGATTACTGACTGTGCTAGCTAAGAGGTGGCACTCAGAGACCAACTCCTTCTAGTTATTGACAGGAGAGGCCATGGTGATATTGGAGGACATTATGGAGTTCAACATAGAGGAGTATGAGATATGGTGGGATGTGATAGCTAATAGATATGAGAGATTCATCATGGTTCTATGCACTATGATCGGGGGGATTATCATTCCTGATCGACAAGGACACAAATTTCCTATCAGATGGGGAGAGATGTTGATTGGAATGATGACCCATAGGATGGTGTATGTGTGGGGGTTGTGCCTTCTACCAATATTATACTTTTAGTTACACAATGTTTCCTATAAAGGGGCATAGTCCATCAAATGTGGGATGATATCATTATGATTTGGGCTCAGGAGCACATCGTTTCATTTTGACCTCCTATTGGGAGACAACTAGGAGTAGGGATGCCATATGTGTTCTTGTATGGAGGAATTTTCACAGATACCAATGTCGGTGATGTCGAGTATTAACGTCATGCCATTGATTTACTTGCTTCATCTGTTAACCATGGGAGGATGAGGGAGAGTTTTTTCCCTATTATCGATAGGTACGTTATCTGATTGTGTAGACAATGCAATCACAACACATTATCGAGTGGTACCTTCTAGAGTTGGTTCTCAAATAGTTCAGGGAGGATAGGGGTTTCCCATTAGTAAAATAGAGTTTCATAGGTCCTTGTGAGAGATCACTCAATGGGGAAAAATGATCAATGTAGTGATGGAAGAGAAGGATATTGATGCTTTGTATCCTATTCAATTAGGTGTCAGCACATAGGTTGTTAATGTGGTGGAGAAATCCAAGTATGATGCATGGTGGACAACACACATGCTTGATCCCTTAACAAATCAGGATAATATTTCCCCAATGAAGTGGAGGGGTAGAGGTCCATGTTATATATTCATGGATAAAGGACTAGGGAGTGGAAGAGATGGAGGTAGAGGAGGTAGGGATGATGATGTTGGAGATGGTGGCAGGGGAGACAGGGGAGGAAGGGTTAGTGAGGGATAGAGGAAAAAAAGTAGTTAGACATCTATCACTTATCAAGGAGGAGGCCAAGAAGGAGGGTTTGTGGTTTGAGGAAGAGCACGAGGGACACAAACCAGAGGGAGAGTAGGAGT
The DNA here is from genome assembly GCA_007258455.2 of Sequoia sempervirens. NCBI lineage: Eukaryota > Viridiplantae > Streptophyta > Pinopsida > Cupressales > Cupressaceae > Sequoia > Sequoia sempervirens. The sequence continues at coordinate 20,820 of VDFB02267211.1, forward strand.
TGGCCATGCAGGAGGCTAAGTAGAATATGGGGGAGGAAGAGATGGGAGAGGAGAAGAGAGAAGTTCAGGAGGAGATTGTGCTGGGAGAGGGTCTGAGTGAGGGATATCAGGATGTGCCTATTTTGGAGGCTATGGAGGAGGTAGAGGGAGACATGTCAATGGATCAGCGATGAACGCGGATGCCTTCGCCGTTCACCCCGCACATCCTAAACAATGCCGCCAGTCCTGTTCTACAGGGTATGCCATTGCCGGTCATGGCGATGGCTGGCTTTATCCGTCGTTTCGCTGGCTTCCACGCAACCGTCGGCGAAAGGTCCAGGTATACCGTTCCCAGTGTCCCGCATCCTGCTTCCAAGAGGTGGTTCTCTCATTTAGGTTGAGGTATGAGTTCATCATGCCCATTGGCGCGCATATGAGCGCTGCAGAACGAGCTTATATGCCCGGCACCGGCCGGTGAACCCAGAGTTGAAAGCCCCACTGGTTTATCTGGCGGCGGATCCGCGCCCCGGTCCGTACCTGGCGAGCGGAATTTGTTTCTTCACCTGCACCAGCCCCATGTCTCGAATTCGCGACTGGCGATGTCCAGCGTTGATATTTCACTTGGTCGCAACATGATGGTCGCCATTCAACAGCACTGTTGACCGCGAGTTTTTCGGCTTCCGGTTCCTTCATCGTAATTTGTTCCAGCCCGAGGAGAGTTTCCCACGTATTTCGAATTTGATGAAAATCTGCGGATCCCGGCGTGGAAAGCGTCCAGCCTTCGTCGCAACCGACGCGAAATGATGACGGAGATCACCGGCGTCAACCTTGGTGGCGGCACGAGCGGAGCAGGCAGTGGAATAGCTGACGGGAAAACCGGCACGACAGGCACGGGAGAGCTGGGTGCAACAGGCTGAAAGGAGTTCAGATGTTTTGATCCCTTAACCCAGGCCCCACATTTTTTTCATGATAAATAGGAATTTTAGCTTGAAGATTAATTCTGATAATTTCAACCCATGATAAACTGTTCCCCAATAATCTGAAAATAAAATGTGGTGCCAGGCCTGGAATGAAAGGGCTGAGGGGTTTTATGACACTGAAGTTGAGTGAAAGAGAAGGAATTAAAAGGAGGGATTTGAGTTGGTGGAGTTATTTTGTTTAGGAGGGTTATTGTTTTATTTGTTCATGGGGAGTTATTTATTAAATATGGAGGTTACACCCCATATAGCATATTTTTATGTATAAAAAGGGGGTGTAGGTTCTTAATTTTTCAACCAAGTGATGTGAAAAATTTAGAGGGATTTTTGGAGGTGATTTCTTGACAAGAAATTCTCTTGAAGAGAATTAGTCATATAGGAGGATTATTCAAGCACAAAGATAGATTGTTTTTGTAATACTTTTCTATGTAATTGGGTTAAGAGGCAATTGAAGCTGAACTTGAGAAAGGAAGAGTACACCAGTGTCTTCAAGTGTAAAAGTAGACTGTGAGAGATTTTATTGTAGGACTAAAGCTTGGGTGATGTATAGAAGCCGTAATTTCTTGGCATCATTAATAAAGCGGTTCCTCATTGAGAAGCGGACCTGAAGACATAGCTCAAATCGAGCAAACTCCGTTATCAAGGTGGTGATCTCTCTTCTTCTCTTTTGTCTTATAATTTGCTTCAGTAATTGTTTCTTGAGTTTCTAATTATGATATTTCAGTAATTATTTTAAGTTTCATTAATTTTGGATAAGAACAAGTGAATGCTAATTTCTGTTATTTCAACAGTTAAAATACATGATCACACAATTCTATTGGATCGGGAAAAATATGTGATTAGGAGTTAAGCGCATATTATTTGTAGACTTCTAACATCAGATCACCCAGGCCTTCTCCATATGGTCAACTATTGGGATCAGGACATAGGGCTTCAGGATCACAACCACAATAGGATAGACCTCCCTCATCAGGGCCATTTCCTTCAGAGATATGTGAAGCTTGGGATAGCCTTATTTTATACATGTATTAGACACTAATATTTTTTATTTTGAGCCTACGAACTCCATTTTGAGATACATAATGATATTGTACTATGATACCATTTTTATATATATATGTGAGATGCATGATTTTGGTGATGGCTTACATGATTTATGTTCCTATGTTATATACATGTCTATGTGATGGATTATGATGCTTATGTCATTATCAATTTATATGATTATGAGATGATTCTATATGTTATCATACATTATGCATGTATACTGTATGCTTGATTCTTGTATGTGATTTTCTATGTTATAATGTATGGATGGATGCACTTAATTTACCTTTATTTTATTCTTTACAATGTTATAGATGCATTATGATTATGATATGGTGTGATATAGATTATGGACATGTGTGTATGTAAATACAATGATCTCATTTTGATCTCTTTCTTATGGTATGCAAGGATTATGAAGGATATATGCTATGAGATGTATGCTAATAGCTTATGGATGCAAGATGGTATCATATGGTTATGACATGTGATGCTTATATGGATGATTCCTTATGATGGAATGCTATATATGTTTTTTGTATTTTTTGATGTAATAAGGATGACCTAATATGCTTATGATGATGCATACGATGTCTCTAACATGATTATGTGTAGACATGAAAAATGTCTTGATCAACTTCGATTCTTCTTTAAATCAACCCTTTATTAACTACTTAATTAATCCATCTTAATTCCTCTATTAATCAAATCAATCAAATTTACTTAATTAAATAGTAAATCAATCCTCAAGTCCCCCTTTAATTAATTAAATCAATCTTATGTAATTAACTTCTAAATTTCTTCATTTAATTAAATAAATCAAACTTATTTAATTAAACCACTAACATCATTCCCTTTAGCTAAATAAATCAAAACATTTATTTAACTAAGTCTAAACCACTTTCCATCTCCTTATAATTTATTTTAATCCATATATCTAAGTCAAAAAGTCAAATTGCCTAATCCTCACTTAAGGTAATCAAATCATAAGTAAGGTTAAATCTAGTGTGCAAGTCCCATCCTCTAGCTTTTCCCACTTGCACAAATAAATGATTTTAATTAATTTATTAAATCTTCATTTTCCATCAACAAGGCATAATGGAATATTCCTCCATTTCAAATCTCCCCCCAAGTGGGATAAATCCTTCCAACAAGTCATTTATTTCACCTTAAAAGTCCTTTTGCATTGATCAAAGTGGCCATTACTCCATTTGACTCTCCCTCCACCTTGTCATTTCAACATTTTCAAATTTCAAATATATGCATTTATGGGCACATTCATCAAAAATTGCACATCCTTCACCCATTCACATGGTGACAAGTGGATTCTTTCTATTGGTTTGGTTTTTATCTCACATTCATCCCATTTTCTTCTTCTCTCATCAAACTCTTCTATAAATGGAGAGGCTATCCTTCATTTTATCATCCACAACTTCATGCAAAGTTACTCTCTTCACATTGAGAACTACTTTTGTCCATTGTCATACCATTGCATCTTCATCCTTGGATTTTCAAGGGTTGGGAAAGGGCCATTTTTCATAGCAAAGTGGCACCAATCCACTATGGAATAGGTATACTTCATGTTTTTATATGCTTTGATCATCTTTGTCATTTGATTGCATTTTGAAGCATGTTGAATGCTTGCTTTGTTTTTAAAATACTAGTCATGATAGTGTCTTGTTTAGAGTTTTAGCCATTTGCATATTTTCACATCCACATAATGGTGCTAGAAGGAGGGCATTATTTGACCTTTTGTGTTTTGTTGTAGGAAATAGATTTGATTCAATTTATTCATTTCTTTGCACTATCAGGGATTTATATATGCATTACTAGTGTTTGATATTTGTGATTGATTACTTTAAATGCGTGTTGCTCATCTTATTCTTCTACATTTCTAGTACATTTTTAGAGGCATTAAAGGCATACCACTCACTCAATTTGACGAATTCAAACATTCCTTTTAGGCCATTCTAAAAAAAGAAAAGTGTACATTTTCCAATCCTAGGTTTGTGTATTTATCTCACATGTGAATATTGCTTATGAAAGATCACAAATGTTTCTTGAGGTACACGTATTATGGGATATGCATTTCCAGTCTTCTAGATTTAGTTGTTTTGAACCTTTTTTTTTTTGGTCTTCTTTGAATGCTTACAATCACACTTGAAGTATGTCATATCTCTTCTAAAAATTAGGGTGATGCATTTTGGGAATTTCCAGTCTCTTGGATTTGATTCTTTTGCAATTTATGTATGGTCCTCCTTTGGATGATTGCAATCACATTTAACACATTTTTAATCTATCAGAATCTAGCACATTCTATTTCGTTTCACAACTCACAATTCAAAATCTGCCAAGGAAAGAACAATCCAGGGTTCCTTTATTGTAAAAACTCACAAGTTATTTCCAACTACGCTACAAAGCATTTTCAGAAAAATTTGGCTATTAGAATTTTCTAGAAGCTTAACTACTTTGACAATGAAAAGGAAATTATTGATCATGACAATTGATAAATTGCATCATCAATGTCACTTGAATATATTAGTTAGGTTGATTGAATCATTTCAACATTAATTAGTAGTTGGATGCACCTAAAATAGAGAAGTGTCCTTTCCTTTCTTGTCTCCGCTAATCTCAAAATGTTTGTAGTGCTTGATTGGATGTTGGGAAACATGTTTGCATGATTAATGCTGCAACCTCAACACAATATTCTTTGTGGTCTTAGCCTTTTTGTGGAATACAAGCTTAGTTTGATGTTCGTAACCTAATTGTTTCCTATCATAATGTCAATTTTCTTTTGGAAGAACCCCTTCAAACACAAACTATGGATTAACGAAGGAATACGTGGTCATACAGAGGAGTACACGGGCATACACATTTACATACGTAGATTGTACAGGTCCTACGTAACGAAGGCATACACGGGCCCAAAAGGTAATACGTATTGAAAAAACAATGAGTCTCCAAAAGGTTGGGCTAAGATGTAAGACAATAAACTTTTGTAATGTTTATTAATAGATGGGAAATGATAAAGGAGTATGGTTCTATTGAAGGGAAAGAAAGAATTTATATAGCCATAGGCACTTGTACAAAACAGCTATGAGTTCACATATAATTGAAGTTGCATTCGTCTTTACTGTAGTTCATAGGTGTAGTAGATGATGGCGTATAATTTAAGAGTGGAGTAGATGAGTCAAAGGTGTGGGGATTATGAGCAAATAAAAGCATCACCACTAAGAGTAGTGGTTGTTGTGCCATAAAAAAAATCATTAATGCACTCCTCTAATATCTGCTTGTTCAAAAAAAAAATGGCATTCTCCAATTTGCCAACATTAGGCACTCATATTTTTTTTTCTCTTTCCATATTTCTTTATTAAAGTCAGCCAGGTAAAATTGTCAAGAAAATACTAGCCATCAATCTTAAGAGTAAGGACATTGTGGATGATGGAGTAGCTAGGCGATAAAATAACATGTACTGAATTTCAATGCACTGGAAATATTTTAAGGATTTAAGTTGATGAAGGTAACACGCTAGTTGGTGAGTACCTCTTTATTTCCTATGTAGCTTGTGTAGCTTGAGCTGCTTGAGCGGATTGTTGTTGTTGTTGCTGCAATAAGGATTGGGCTTGTGTAGCCTGTTGCGCTTGTTGTGCATTTTGGGTAGCTTGAGAAACTTGTGCCGCTTGAGTGGCTTGCTGAGTAGCTAATTGTGTGGCTTGTTGAGCAGCTGATTACATGGCTTATTTTTTTTGTACTTGTAGGAATTCCTTTTGATAAGCAGCTTGCTGAGTGGCTTGCAACGCTATACTGCATTGGCTTGATGTATTGGAGCTCGGTTGTGGTGGTGGTGGTGGTGGATTCAGAATGGTGCTTGTGGTGGTGGTGGTGGTGGATTCAGAATGGTGCTTGTGGTGGTGGTGGTGGTGGTGGATTCAGAATGGTGTTTGTTGTTGTGGTGAGAGGTTTCATTCTGTTGGTCATTGGGGTTTGATTGGTAGATGGTGCGATCGATGTGGTTGGTCTTGAGAGACCATGTTTTAAGATGTTAGGGGGATGGTTTCAATGATGTTGTGATTGCTTGTGTAGTTGTCATCTATTGTTTTGATGTCGATGAAAAGTTTTAAGAGTTTGGCATTATGCTTTGATTGATGTTCGAGATGTTGGTTTGATTTGGATTGATATTTGGTAAAGGGGGAAGCCCTAAGCCAAGAAGTGATGTGGATGATCATAGAAATGGTGGAAGTGGTGGAAATGTGAGGGGTGTGATCTCTTGGGGAAATGGTGTAGTGTTGAAAATGCCCCCTAGTTTGAATATGTCACCCTCTCCTTGCAAGGTTATGGGGAAAGAGGTTTGGGGTGTTGCGCGGAATGATGATGATGGATCATTTGGATCATGAAAGGTGAGAGGGACCTATGTATGCAATGGATTTTGGGGCATGGTTTGTCCCAGGATGGTGTTTGCATCCAATTCCTGATTGTTTATGAGAGGATTCATTTGCAATGCATTGAGAAATGCACTTCCTTTGTTAACAATGGGTTGCGTTGGAGCAATGGATGATGTGATTTTTGGGATGTTTTGATTGATGATTTGAAATGAGGGGGTAGATGAAATGGGGATGGTAGGTGAGAATGGAGGCATGATTCCAAAGGATGGTTCCATAATAATGCTCACATTGAAATCAGAGGGGAGTTTAGCCCCTTGCTTTGCTAATTCGAGCATGTATAGTGAGGGATTGATTCTCATCATGATGTTGATAATCTTATGATTCTCCAAATTTTGAATTATTTTAGTGATTTCCTCATGTGACATTCCAAAGGGATTATTGGTAAGATCCTCTATTTGGACACCTTCCTCTTGATGGTCTTGTGAAATCATAGGAAGGTTAATCATGAGACTACCATATCTAATTCAATTCATTTTAGGAGTGGTTTGACTTAATTCACTCGAAGTAGATGTTTCTTTGTTGGCTTCCATGTTTGTCTTGTGTTGTGACCTAGTTTGCACCATAAAATAGGGATCGATCTTCAAGAATGGGGAAGTTGAATTCTCTAATTCTTTGGATTGATCTAACTTTAGGTACAAAATAGAAAATATAGGATGATTTAAGGATCAAAGGGTGATAATGATATGGATGTAAGATGGATGTTTGATGGATGATTGGAACTCTTGAGAAAATATTGAAGGGTATGTTAAACTTTAGGACATGATTTAGGATTGATTTGTTTTGGATTTGGATTTTGGTGGACTCATAAACTCTAAGAGGTTGGATGTTTTCCTAGAGATAAATCATGCACAAGATGCTAATTTGTCTAGGTGTGAGAAGAAGGATTCATCTAAACACTCCTATCCAACACAAGATGATTTTGATAATGAGCTCATAAATCCCAAAATGTTGGATGTTATCAAGGGATGAATTTGTTCACAAGTTTGATAATTTGATCAAATATGTGGAGAAGGATGCATCTACACACATTCAATCAAACAAGGTGATTTTGGATTGGTTTCAAATGATTTTCCCAAAGTTTAACATGAAGTATTTTTCCAAGATTTTTGAAGAGTTGATGATGAGATGATTTTGGTTTTTTGATGTTCAAAGATGAATGAAGTTTTAATTTTGATCCTAGGTTTACCTAAAAAGATACTTGCTTACTAGACCTTGGTTTTGACGAACAAGATTTTCTCTAAACAAGATGTTCAAACTCCCTAAAAAGATTTTCATTTTGATAGTAATAGAATGAGTACAAACCAGGATTGTTTCTTGAAGCTTTTCTGTAAAAGTTAAAAAGCAGTCTTCGTCTGAATTTGTATAGTGTTGAGAGATGCTTTTGATGGGTCTTTTAGACTAAGGGCTTCTACCTTTGGTTTCTTGATCTTGATATTGCGTGAAATCATTGGAGACACATGTATGGGGTCCAATTGTTTTTAGTCTTTTGCTTAATGACTTTTTTTACAACAAACACTTCTTGACTACGTTTTCAAAATAGATGTCCAATTTCTCAACTTCTTTTCATTTCACAAGGTATATTGTACAAAACTTTGATGAAATTAAGGCAAGGGTTACCTATTTTTTAACTTTAGTAGGAAAATTGAGATGTAAATCCAAGTGTTTAGAAACCTCTAAGGATAAAATCCCAAGGGCAAGCAATAACACATGAATTTGGTCAATTGTATTTACCTCCTAAAGGGTTTGAAATTTTGATGATGATGTTAAATGTTTGTTTCAAAATGTTTTTGATACAAGAAAAACATTTTTTAACCAAGAACAAGCACAATCATATGGATATGAAAGACTATATTTATTGAGTCCCCACTTGGACAAGTCCAGCTATGCTTATCTTTAGCGAATGGTTAGATGATTGACTACATTGGCTCCCCTCCACATGACTCACTTATACGGGGCAGCCAAGCATCAACACCCATGAAACTCCCATGGCATGATTTCCATTTCTACTAAAGATCGTAAAAGTGTGGGGCAACTTTAGAACGACCATTCTTGCACCAACAAATAGATAGGGATTTTGGCCTTTCTAAAACAAGGGTTTTAATTCAAACTTTTTATTCGTAGGAGTTGACCCAACATGGCGAGAGACCATTGTTTCCCTTCTCAGCAGAGTCAACCGCGTGATATTGGCATTTATTCCAATACCCACATTTATATCCTAGCTAGAAATACTCTTGGCTTTAGAGTGTTACCGGTTGATTCATTCCCTTCGGTCAGTACTTTTCCCCCAAGGTAGGCCCTCTAAGATAAAAAAAGTGAGAAAACATATTCATAGTTCGATCAACCTTCATTTAGAAACAAAGGGAGAAAACATGCAATAAGTTTACTAACACTCGTACAATGTTTTGTCCAATTTTAATTCCAAAATGAAGTGTGGAGGTAATTTCTTTATCCCAACCTAAGATCACCAAAAAGGCCTTTTGATTCTCAAGATCGTTGTGAAGCGCGAGAGAAGCGCATACGTGCTTTTTGATGATGTTAGTTTAAGTAAGCAATCACAAAAACAAAGTAGCACATGTTTATTTTAACCTTTCAAAGCAATTGTGAGTTCTTTTTAAAGCACCAAAGGACAAATGAGAGTTCTTTTGTTCAATTGTTAATCTCGAATGAAATCTAGCCAATTTTCCTAAAGTTCATTTTAACCCCTTTGCAATGTTCTTTTTAAAGCCCAAAAACAAGTGAGTTAGTCTAAAAAAAAAAATTAAGGCATAAGAAGGAAGCTCCATGCATTAAAAAATGCTTTGTGAGTTTCAAGTTTCATGTTCAATTCTTTAACTCCAATCTTGCTTTTGTCTTTGCTTGATTCCAATGCTTGATTTTGATGTCAACCTTTACCTATTTCCTACAAACATCATAGATAAGCATTACACATACAATATTGCAAAAAAAAACACAAGGCATGCCAACTATTTGAGGAAACCTTTTAAAATTGACAAGACATGAGTTCTTTATGATGAAAATAATAAATGTCAATATATTTTGAATCTGCATCTACTTTCATATTCATGACATAATTGATGGCCTTTTTTAAAAGATGTATGATCCAATGAAAAATGTGATGAAATTAAAAACACCCAAGATGGTTTTCAAAAGTTTCCATTGAATAATAGAAATCAAGCCAATAGACAATAAAAAATCGAGCCAAAAATTACTTTAAAAAAAAAAAGGGAGTCCAATAAACAATAAGAATGGAGGGGATGGTTTTCTATTATAGACAAAAGCCAACATTCACCTAACAATTAACATGGAGGTGACTCCTAAGTTTCCCCCCATCAATGTAGAAACAATAGAAACAACCATGACAAAAATGATTTTCCTCTTTGTGCGCAACCAACAACCAACATTAATGGCAATAAAACCTTTCCTCTTTATGCAGCTAAACTTTAATAACAGAAACAAGACTGGAGCAGCAATGTAAAAAAGAAAGGCGCACAGATCAGTCACTTGAACTGTTGATAGCATACATGAAACTGATGGTTTTTAGACGTATCACAATTTTAAGAAGCTTTAATGGCCCTTAATGTCATACCAAAGGCAGCAATGGACACAACTCTAGGAAGGCAAATCCAAAGTCAATCCTAAAATGTGCAACTTAAAGCTGAAAATTTTGATTTTATCACAACCAGGGTTACTTGTTGATTAACAAAGACACAACTCCAAAAGTTATCTATTTACCGAAGAAAGAGGGTGACTGTTCCCTTAAAACAAGTTTGCACATATGTCCAGGGCAAAACAATTACGCCAGACTCCAACATGACACTTATTTAATTCTAGTCAAAGTTGCGCCTCTCTAGTTTTGAATTTAAATACTGCCATCATCTAACATTATCTAATATTCAATTTAGTCAAAGAACATGTACCAACATAATGCATACCTAGACACCCAAACGCCAACTTGAGAGATTTCAAAATCTTTAGGGTTGATGGCAGATTTTAAAAAATGTTGGTGAAGCAATGAGAAGCTTCCTTAATGTAGAAAAGACGTCTCAACAAGAAAATAGGTGATACTGATAGTTGTAAGAGAAATCTAATCACTGCAAAGAAGATCTCTTGAGATGGCCATCTATTTTGAAACAAATAGAATCATAGCTGCCAGGTCAAAATTACAGCCTCAAACAAATCGAATATGTTATCACCATTTGTTATTAGTATCAAACAAAAAGGAACAATATGTTTCCATAAAAAAGTGAAAAATCATGCATATAGTCTATAGATATGGGCAAATGATCTTCATCAACGCCTTTAGAATCTGAAAACAAAAGAGACAATAAATCTCAAGTGTAAACAACAGTCTAGTATTTAAACATAAAAGCATATGCCTTTAGAATCTGTAAACAATAGGATCTATATTTGGAGATTTGCAGCGCAACACTCGGAGATTCTTATCAGTCATCAACACATTGCATCTCATTTTTATCAGCAACTTCACCACTTTGTCATTGAACCACAAGTGCATTTTTAAGTAAGGCATGTGGATTATTGGACCGGATGCCTCAAAAAAAGAAAATGTGGTGCCACTGTTAGACATAATTTTTTTTTAAGTAAATGTATTTGAAAGGCACAAAGCCAAATTCTCAAACCTTTGGAAGCTATTTGGCAGGTGAAATAAAAATCACACCTATGTATGTCATTAAGTGTATGAAAGTTTTATGGTGAAAGATGATCTAAGATCATTGAATGTTGATAGACTTATTGCATACTCCACAATCAAAAGCATGCAGATTTATTAAATGGATGCTTTTCTCAATAATATCGATACATAGGTCTGCAGATTGAAGTAATATCAGTGCTATAATGTAAAATATAAAACATCCATCATGCACAGGCAATGTCAGTAAGCACCTATACAACTAGAAGTTGTAGAGGTTCCAAAGAAGTCAAAGATGTTTAACTTAGATCGATGTTTTGATTTGAAACAATACCTTAGCCGTGACTTTGAGCATTAAGGAAGCACACACCAACAAAAAATATGTGACCTCCATTAACAAACAAATCATGATAATAAACACAACAGTGGGCTATGTCCATAGAAATGAGTGTGTATTACTATAAATGGAGACAAATGCACATCTACAAATACTCCTATGAAATAATACATGATACCTCATAAGAAAACTAATTGAAAGCATAAAAGAAGCATGATATATACCTATTCCATAGTGGATTGGTGTCACTTGTGAGAAGTGACCATTTCCCAATCTCCGACAAGCTCAAATGATGAAGATTGTTGAAGATGCTATGAAGTAGACAAAATTAGCTCTCAATGTGAAGAGAGTAACTTTGCATAAATTGTGGATGCTAAAATGAAGGATAGCCTCTCCAATTTATAGAATGATAAGATGGAGTAATAAGCAAAATGGGTGAATGTGGAAAAAGATTCAACCAATAGGAAGGAGCCACTTATCACCTTGTGAGTGGATGGAGGATGTGCAAGTTTTGGTCAATGTGACAATAAATGAGATTAGTTGGCCTTTTCAAAGTTCAAATTTGGCTTGTTGGAGGGAGAAAAAGGGACTTAAATGCCAAGTGGGGGACATGTAAGAGGGGAGTTAATGCCCTGTTGGAAGGGAAAAGTCAACTTGTTTTGAAATTCAAACTTGAGGGAATATTCTCCAAAGATGCCTTGTTGAGGAAAATGAGGATTTTATAAATGAATTAAAATGCTTTATTTTGCAAGTGGGAAAATTTAGAGAATGTGACATGAGTTAAATTAAATTAATCAGGATTAGATTAATTTAGTGAGGGATTTAGGTGATTCGACCATTTTGCTTTAGATTTAAAGATTAAACTAAATAAAAAAGGAGATGAATGATGTTCTTAGATTTAATTAAATAAATATTTGATTTATTTAATCAAAGAGGGATAATGATAGGCTTCAATTAAATAAAGTTGATTTATTCAATTTAAATGGATGACCTTAGAGATAAATCAAATAGACTTGATTTATTTGATGAATGGATTTAATGAACTTGATTTATTTAATGAAATGGATGAATATGAATTTAATTAAATGCATGATGCTAATTTTGCATGTCTACAATGTTAAACTTTGGGGAAATCATTTGAAACCAATCAAAAAATCATCTTGTTTAATTATATGTGTAGATGCATCCTTCTCCACATATTTAGTCAAATTATCAAATCTTTTGAACAAATTCATCCCTTGATAAACATCTAGCATCTTGGGATTTAGGAGTTCATTATCCAAAATCAAAGTCAAACCAATCAAAATCATCTTTTTTGGATAGGTGTGTTTATATGAATACTTCTTCTCACACCTAGATAAATTAACAAATTTTGAACAAAATATACTCTAGGACAATATCCAACCTCTTAGAGTTTATGAGTCCACCATCAAAATCAAAATCCAAAATCAAAATCAATCTCAAGTCCTAAAGTTTAGCATACCCTTCAATATTTTCTCAAGAGTTCCAATCATCCATCAAACATCCATCTTACATCCTTATCATTATCATCCTTTGATCTTTAAATCATCCTAAAAATTTCTCTTTTTGTACCTAAAGATATATCATTATAAAGAATTAGAGATTTATCTCTCATATTCTTGAAAAATTTATCCCTATTTATGGTGCAAACTAGATCTCAACACAAGAGGAACATAGAAGCCAACAAAGAAACATCTACTTTGAGTGACTTGAGTTAGACCACTCCCAAAATGAATCCCATTGGGTCTGGTAGTCTCACAATTAACCTTCCTCCATTTTCACAAAACCATCAAGAGGAAGGTGTCCAAGTGGAGGATCTTACTAATAATCCCTTTGGAATGTCATATGAGGAAATAATTGAAATAGTTCAAAATCCGGAGAATCATAAGATTATCAACATCATGATGAGAATCAATCCCTCACTATACATGCTCGAATTAGCAAAGTGATGGGCTAAACTCCCCTCTAATTTTGATATGAGCACTATTGTGGAACCATCTTTTGGGATCATGCCTCCAATCTCATCTACCATCCCCATTTCATCTACCACCCCATTTCAAAACTTAACTCAAAACATTCTATAAATTACATCATCTATTGCTCCAAATCAACCCATTGCGAACAAGGGAAGCACATTTCTCAATGCACTACAAACACACCCCCTTGTAAATAATCAAGATTTGGACGCAAACACCATCTTGGGACAATTTGTACCTCAAAATCCATCACATCCATATTTACCTTTCACCTTTCATGATCCAAATGACCCATCGTCATCATTCCATGCAACACCCCAAACCTCTCTCCCCATAACCTCGCAAGGAGAGGGTGACATATTTCGACCATGGGAATTTTTGACACTATACCATTTCCTCAAGAGATTATACCCCTCCCATTTCCACCGCTTCCACCATTTCCATCAATATCCACATCATCTCTTGGTTTAGGACTTCCCCCTTTACCAAGCATCAATCAACAAAATCATATCAACACACCAAGCATCAATCAAAGCATCATTCCAAATTCTTCCACCTTTCCATCGATATTGCAATATCAGATGACAACCATCCTGATAACGCAAACCACCACCATCACATCATCAACCACCCCCCTAACATCTCAAAACATGGTCTCTCAAGGACCAACCACATTGATCGCACCATCCACAACTCAAACCCCAATCATCAACACGATGGTTCCTCTCATCACCACAAAAATCACCATTCCAAATCCATCTCCACCATGACTGCCACCAAACTCAACAAATCAAACCAATACAATATTGCATTAAAAATAGCTTAGCAAGCTACCTATCAAAAGGAACTCCAGCAAGTGAAAAAATAACAAGTGGGCAACTAGCTTCTCAAAGTCGCTCAGTACAAGTCGCTCCACATAAGTTGTGCAAGCTACTCAAGCCACACAAGCCACTCAAACCGTGCAAGTCGCTCAAGCCACACAAGCTGCTCAAGCTACCCAAACTGTATTACAAGCACAACAGGCTGCTCAAGCCAAAATCTTATTGCAGCAACAACAACAACAAGTTACACAAGCACAAACACAAACTCAAGCTCAGGACCAAGCTCAAGTGCACGCTCAAGCCTACTCCCAATATCAAGCACAACAAGCACAAGCACAAGAATAGTATCTTTCACAATAATATGCAGTGCAATAACAAGCATATCAGTAAGTGTTGAAATAATACCAAGAGCAGAAAGAAGCAACCCAATTAGTCACCCAACAACAAGCGTTATTGGTGCAACAAAAAGCACAATAGCAAGCCCAACAACAAGCACTAATAGCATAGCAGCAACAGAAACAACAACAAGCCTTGTTGGTATAGCAGAAATTGCAAGCATAATTGGCTCAATAGAATATGCAAACACCATCCATCAACATACCAAACAATCCACCCATCCCACCCATAGTTGAACCACCTTAGAACACTTTCATCCCACCCCCCGATTCGCAAAATGATGTCACAACACAAATCAAATTACTCTCACAACAAGTGCTTGAACTTCAATCAGGGCAAACCATGAAAACACCCTACAACTTGTGTCCTTATCCATTTGATAGGAGCCTCGTAATGAAAACATTCCCAAATGGATTCAAGATCCCCAAATTTGACAAATACCGTGGGACAGGAAACCCTGCAGATTTCATTAGGGAATTCCAGGTTCATTGGATGGAAGTCACATACGATGATACATATCTGATGCAACTATTTCCTAGAAGTTTGGTTGGCCTTGCCATGGAATGGTTCTCTCGCTTACTTGTAGGCATCAAGACATTCCAAGAAATCATAGACGCATTCAACAAAAACTGTGCATTCAACATCTATATGGATGTCAGTCTATTGGAACTATCTACTTTAAATCAAGGGAAGAATGAATCATTTGCTTCATTCCTACAACGATGGCAATCCAAGGCCAATCAGAGCAAATGGGCCATGCCGAAAGAACAACAAGTGTGCACTATCATCTCCAACCTCGACAGTGCCTTGGATTTCCATCTCAAAGTCTAAGGGATCACCACATATGATCAGTTGATCTCCAAGGAACTCAACATTGAACCAACCCTTGCTTCACAACCAACAACACAAACATATCTTGATTAGCAAAGCAACCGCCCATCTTCAAGCTATAATGATAAACCTCGCACATGGGAAAGAAAAAAAACCATTACCAACAATGGTGTTGTTGACACCAAAGTTGTCATTAGTGCACTTTGACAAAACACACCCACACCGCAACAACAAACTCAAAATCACCATCAAAAAAATCATCAAGCTAACACAACAACACAACAACCAAAAAACCAAATGATCAACATTGTTAATGATCAAAGGGGACCACCCCAACAAAACAAGAATTCCACCAAGCGGAAGTACTACCCTTGGGAAACCACTTGAGCTCATCATGAAGAAACTAATAAATGAAAACCTCATCAAGGCTCCCACCTATGAGAATTACTAGGAACCAGATGTGAAACCACCATGGTACAATGAAAATCAGCTCTATAGCTTCAACAAAATCAAAGGGCACACCACTAACAGTTGCATGAGGTTGAAAAATCTAATCCAAGACCTCATTGATCAAAAAGTCATAAATGTGGAGTAGCCAATAGGAAATCAGAACCTTAAAATATACATGAATCCAGTGCCAAACAATAACAATAAAGGGAACAATAACAATGACAAGGGGAAAGGTACCTTCAAGAGCGTGAATCATGTGTATGACAATCTTGTCACATCCCTAGATGACTATTGTGCTACCATCACCATCAAAGGAGCCCATGTCGATTGTGGAGTCACCACAAGAGGCAAAAAAATTACCATTGTAGGATCATCTCAACCAAATAGAGCACCCACACCCAACCCTAGATCTGTTTCCAACGGTTAGAATGTCCTTGATCAGCTGAAAAGAACCCCAACACAAATCTCCATCATGGAGTGCTAAAAATTTCATCCACCCACAAGAAAATCCTTGAAGAAGCATTGGCTTCATCCACTGTCCATGTAGATCTTGATGTAGAACAATTCCAAGCTATGGTCGAAAACATCATCACTTTGAATCTCCTTTCATTCTCTGACTAGAACTTTCTCTCTCAACCATCCCACAACCGAGCACTCCATTTAGAAGTCATCATACACATAAAAATAAAGTCAAGAGAGTCTTGGTGGATGGAGGTGCAAGCTTGAATATTTGTTCCCTCAAGCTCATTAAGAACCTTAAAATATTATAAGATTCCATCGACAAAGGAAAAGGTATTACAATCAAAGCATATGATGATCAAGAAAGAGTGTCTCAAGGCACAATCCAAATCCCTATTCAAGTGGGGCCAACTATCATGGAAACTACCTTTCAGGTCCTAGACCTCACTTGCCTTATAACATTCTCCTGGGACGTCCATGGATCCATGCAATGCAAGCAGTAGCATCAACCTTCCATCAATGTGTCAAATTCACATATGAAGGACAAGAGGTCACCATCCATGGAGATCCTAACCATTCTCCTACTACAAGAACCTAGAGGAAAAATACTACAAAATTCCTCAAGTGCCTAAAAATGATGAAGGCCCATCAACACCATACATTGATCCAGCCACTCTCACTTCCACTTCTGCAACAAAGACACCCACCACTCCCACCATCCCCATGATCTTTGATATAAAATTCATTAGCCAAAATAATGGTTTACGAAACTATACGACCGAAATCAAATGAAGCCTCCACATCCCAAACACCCAGAAGGATATTCCAACTTCAAAAGTTTGGGAGACCTCGATCGAGAAGTCATAGGAGGACCCATCCCATCTCTTATACCAACACAAAATACCAATAGGCGATCTACCAATGGATGATAGTACCAAAGGTTTGCAAATGATGCTCGCAAAGGGCTATTACAAAAAATATAAATTGCAGAAAAACAACAACAGGCTTCTAATACCCATCATTTCATAGACGCGAATGAGAAATATTGGCCTTGGATGTACCCCTCTAAGTATAACCACACATAGCCTAAGTCCTCCAATTAGAAAGGTCAATAATCCTCCTCAACAATTAGTAGTTGAACTTCGCTTACCCGTATCTACAAGTTGAGTCATAGACAACTTCACATTTGACATAACTGACGTTTGTGGTAGAAGTGATAACGAATATACCATAACCAACCTACCCATGCTCTTCAAGGACACCACCCATGTCATGATTAGCACTATGTCATTTGAGTCTACTGACAACCAAAACTAGGAAATCCGCCTAGTTTACTCCCAACTTATCGATTATGACCAACGAGGACTGCCAATTCTTGACACATTCAAAAATGATGAGGCCTCTCAGAATTCATGGGACTACAGGATAATATTCCATGAGGGGATCATAAAGCAGGATTCATCATCGAGCTAGATACACATACATACTATAGGGAAATGATTGAATCCCTTAGTGCAAAGTGAAAAACTAAGAATAATCTATATGTCCTTGGTGAAAACCACCTTTGTGGCACTCTCTAACCTGAAATAGTAAAATAAAGGACACATCCAATGGTGAAAGCCTCTCTGAGGTTCCCAAGGATGGGGGATTCAATCTTCCTCTCAGAGCTCTCCATCAAGAATAATTAGCAGTCCTAGCCAAAAAATGTAACCCAGTTCACTTGGGAATGGAGGAGACCCCACATATCACATTTTATGTAGAGTCATTATTATCAAAGGAACAAAAGAGCTCATGGCCACACATTCTTGAGAGAAAGGAAATTCAACTTTGCATGCGGAGCTACATGGATATTAATGCGACTGATCCAAGTGTGGTCCATCACTTAGTAGTAGTCTATCTTGAAAACAAAGCACATGCGAAAAATGCATCCTCGAGATCACCACGCTGAGTTAAAATGGAAATAAAGCTGCCCGATGCGGGGATTCGCCATAATCAATGGGCTATCGAATGGAGTTTCCAAATCTAGTTCCCTATTTAAAAACTAGATGGGGCATCGAATATGCATGAACTTCGGGACTTAAACAAAGCATGTCCAAAGATGATTTCCTGTTGCCCAACATTGACATGATTGTAGACATGATGGTGGGACATGAAATTCTTTCCTTAATGGAAGGTTTCTTAGGATACAACGAGATAAGGATTGCTAAAGAAGACCAACACAAAATGGACTTCACTTGTCCATGGGGGACCTCTTTGCTGGAATTGTTGAGTGCCATTAGATCCTAAAGAATATTGGGGCTACCTACCAAATAACCATGATGCTAATCTTCAATGACATGATCTAGAAAACTGTTGAAGATTATGTTGATGACATACTAGAAAAATATAGGAAGATGAGAGATCACATAGCAACTTTGAGTGCCATTTTTGATAGGCTAGAGGAATATAAAGTTAGACTCAACCCAAAGAAGTGCATCTTCAACATACAATCAGGAAAGCTACTGGGATACATAGTGTTAATGAGGGGTATTGAAATAGATCTAGCAAAAGTGAAAGTAATCCTAGAGATCTAGGCACCCAAAACATTAAAATAGTTGAGAGGCCTCCAAGGCAGGCTTCAATCTATCCAAAGATTCATAACACAACTGGCAGCTAAGAAAATTCCTTACTCTCACCTACTCCACAAGGGAGTTGCATACAAGTAGGATAACAAGTGCAATGAAGAATTTAGAAAAATAAAAGAATATTTTCTCACACTGTCAGTCCTCATGTTGCTAGTCCAAAGAAATCCATTAATCCTCTATGTGTCGGGTATGTGCAAGATCATCATGGAAAAAACATGCCCTTAAAAGTGCGTAAAACAATCAAAATATCGAGTTTGGAAACTTGACATAAAAATTTGAATAAGTTATGTATATTATTTCAAAATATGTAGGAATATAATCTATAGAAAATTGAATGTGGGTTCACAAGAATACTAGGTTTGTTTAAAAAAAAAACTATTTGGTGAAAATTTGAAATTTCAATGTAGTAGTACTTAAATTTCAAAGGAAAAAATAAGTAGGTGTTTGTTTGACCACCTAACCAAAATAAAATGATAATTATTTTTTATAATATTTTGGAATATAGAAGTAAAAGGACTCATGTTCGATGTGATGCATATTTTTGTAATTTTTTTTTTTTCCAACTAAACAATTAATTATAATTTTTTATTACAACTTTTAAAAATACAAAACTTGTATTTTTAACAACTTATAACTTGAGTCAAAACTTCATGCTTAAGTGCTTTTCTTCTTTTAATCCTATAGTATGCAAAGCATGGAGTATTGATGCATGTTTGGTTAAAAAATGTGATCTTGTTTGAAAGCTATATATTTTTTTCAATTAGTTTTATCAATCAGGGACTTGCAATTAAGTAATTTGAATAGAAAATAGATAATAATTACTTATTAAATTGAGGGAAATTAAAGCATAATTTATATTGGTGGAAATCACGAGAATCTCCTTTAAAAGCCCTTTTCCTTTCATCCAATTTGGGTTAAAAAAAATTTGTCAGCCACATACCCATCATATTGCAACTTTTTGGCCCATCATGATCCTACACATACCCAACAGTAACAACCCTTGGAACTCTCCTAGCTTAGCATGATGAAAATGGGATAGAGAGGGCCATTTATCACATCAACTGCACAATGGTCGGGCATGAGTTAAACTACTCATTCATTGAAAAAGTATGTCTAGCAGCAGTGTTTGCTTCACAAAAATTCAAACATTACATGTTGGAACACAAAATTAAACTCATCGCCAAAATCAATCCCTAAAATACCTACTGTCAAAAGCAATGCTCATAGGAAAGATGGCTAAGTGGGTCATGATACTATCAGAGTATGACATTGAATATGTGGAGTAGAAAGAAATCAAAGGCCAAGTCATCGCAGATCAGCTTGCAGAAGCACCAATGTATTTAGAGAATTCACTCATATCAGAGTTTCCATACGAATCCATCTCCAATCTCAGCATAGCCAACCATTGGAAACTCTACTTTGATGGCTCATACACACAACATGGATCAGGAGCTATTGTTTTTTTCATCACCCCACAGGGGGATTGTCTACCTAGATCCTACAAAATGGCATTTCCATGCACTAACAACATTGCAGAGTATGAAGCTTTAACCATAGGTCTCAGAATAGCAATGCAGTGGCACATCATGACCCTCAATGTATATGGACACTCCTAGCTGATAATAAATCAAGTGAATGATGAGTACCAAATAAAGGATGATAAGATGAATCCATACAAAATGTTGGTAGAGAGCCTCAAAGAATCATTCATTGATATCACATTTGAGCAAATTCCCAGAGAAAACAATAGAGTAGCAAACACCATGGCAATGATTGGATCCCTACTGGATATCCCTCGCAACATCCTGAGACATGAATTCTTGGTAGAGCAGCTTCTCATAGCTGCATTCAAGGTACTAGAGTCAGAATTTGTGTGTGAAATCGTTGGTCCTGGTGATCCCTGGTACCATGACATTTATACCTACTTGAAAATAGGGGTCTTACCTACTGACTTACCCTCAAGCCTAAAAAGAACCTTTATCAAGAAAGCATCCCAGCTCGTCATCCTAGGAAACACCGTTTACCATGGGAGCATAGAAGGAACATTATTACGCTACCTAAATGTTGAGGAGGCATTGATTGCCTTAACTAGGGTGCATAATGGTACTTGTGGTTCACACTCGAGTGGAATGACCTTGGCAGAGTAATTGCTAAGGATGGGGTATTATTGGCCTACAATGGAAAGAGAAGCACATGACTACGTCAAAAGGTGCCTACAATTTCAGCAACATGGGGACCTCATCCATGCTCCAGCTGAAGAACTTCATCCCATCATCACACCATGTCCCTTTTCACAGTGAGTACTTGGCCTCACTAGAAAAATCAATCCCACTTCATCTAATGGCCATAAGTTCATCATAACCTCCACTGAGTACTTTACCAAGTGGGTGGAAGCCATCCCCATGACATACATCACTGGAAAAATAGATATCAAAGTTCATCTTGAAATACTTAATATACTGATATAGTGTTCCCCAAGCTATTATCTTAGATAATGGGACACCCTTCAAGAATCAGGATGTTCGTGATCTATGTAGAAAAATTCAAAATCAACATGCAACTACCAACCCCATACTACTATCCCCAAAGGGAAATGGCCAGACGAGAAGTCACCAATAAAACTATTCACAAAGATCCTCTCAAGAAAATAGTGTCAAGTAGGTCGCGGCCCCAGCATTTGCGGCCAAATCTTTACGTGGGCTATTCTCGAACTTAACATTAGGTACACCCACCCAGGTGCCACTCCTTCTCCACAGTCTATAGACCAAGTGTACCCATTGGTCGAGCTCCCATCACTAAGAATATCACTACAAAACCTCATCACAGATGAAGAATATCGAGTATCAAGACTAAATGAGTTGTAGCTGCTAGATGAGCAATGTATAGATTCTTTAAATCATTTGCAAGTCTATCAGAATAGACTCAAGAGGATCTATAACAAGAAAATCAGAAGCAAGACCTTCCAAGTCAGAGAATTGGTGCTAAAAGAGAATCAAAAGAACATCCCAAATCCAAATAGCAAAGACAAATTTGAACCAAATTGGTTGGGACCATTTGTTATCCTGCGGTGAGCTGCTAAGTCAAGAGGAGCATATCGACTATCAACACTAAATTGAAGACACTCCTATAGAAGACCCATGAGCAACTCATATCAAAAAATTTATGCACCTAAATCTTGCAAGGTATATAGAACTGAAAAATCAAAAAAATTAGAAAATGTCTTGAAAAAAAAAAGTTAATAATGAAAACCTAGCACAGCATACATCACGGGTGACAATAAAATAAATAAAATGAAAAAGAAAAAAGAAATCAAAAATTGAAAAAGAGTTAAAATAGTAAGAGAAAAATCATCCTCTAGTGAAAACCACTTCAGTGGCACTTTTGACAAGTACCTTCGTGAAAACCTGGCAAACAGATGCCTTGTGTAAATAAGCACTTTCCATCCACTAGGATCTTCACGTCTTGTTTTTCATCATCCATCCATTACACTTCCATCACCCATCCATTTGACATTTTCATCATAGCTTCGACCTGTGTTCGTGTCATGATCCCTCTTAGTACTACTCGACCCATTCTCAAGGTCAATCGTCCTACCTTTATAGGAGAGTCTGACTGAATCATGCTGGGGGAATTTTCTTATTGGATTGATTCTGGCATATTCTTGAATACTTAGAAGTAAAATCAAAACATCGAGAAAATTAGAAAATCCAAAACATTAGTAAATCGAGAAAAATCCCAAAACATCAGAGAAAATCAAAAATTCAAAAAAATTCACTTAAAACCAAGAAAATCTAAAAACTTATTCAAAACATATCAAAATCCCAAAAATAGGTCAAAAAGTTAGTCAAAAGTCAAAAAGCAATTAGTCTTGTCAAACTATGGGTCTCTAAGCCTTGAATGTAGGCAAGGTTGATCTTTGATGCCAGGAACACTTAGAGTGGGTCCTTTTAGGAGTTAAGTCATAACAATGCGACAATCCATTTGTTCATATCTCATCATAATCAAGTCTATATCAGTTGAACTTCATTGAGGTCTCATTTATAATGTAGGAAGGCTAATCTTTGATCAACCCCTGAGGCTCTTAGAATAGGTCTTTAGGTTAGTCTCTTGGTCAAAATCTTAGAAAACCCCAAAACATTTGAAAATTAAAACATTTGAAAAATATCAAAAATACCAAAAATAGCCTCAAAACATTTCAAAAATATCAAAAACATCCAGATATTTGAAAAAAATTGTTTGTCTTATCTTGCTTTCACCTGCAATAAATGCCACTCATAATAAATGATCGTCATCCTCAACCTTTGGTGAAACAGTTAGAAACAACCCTAACAGGTCAAAAGTGAAAGCTCAAAATGTCAAGTCTCAGGTTTAGGTCAATACGTAAACAAGTTAGTCAACTCTTTGTGTTGATAGCCTATCATCCAATTAGTCCCATATCAATCATTTGATAACATCATGTCCTAGGATGTATCCTTCCTACAATGGGAATTATTTATAAAAAAGAACACTTTGGAGAAATGAAACATGTTGTCATCCACTAACATGTCCTAGGATATATCCTTCCTACAATGGGAATTATCTTTTGGCAATAGTTTTAGTTCTTATCCTTTAAAAATGCATTTCCTTTTGGTTAGCGGTATTGAAGATCATTAACTTGTTTATTTACTTTGTCTTTTGACTTATTTTTTTGTGCTCATTCCAATAACCTCTCGATGATGTCCAAACAAAAGGATTTAGAGATAGGAATGGGGCAATGATCATTATCTTTTTATCTGCTACAGTTGTTGGATGCTCTTGTAATATAACCTCGATCATGTGTACTTTATATGGGAGTAGGGAAATTTTTTTAGGTAACTTGTTGACCACATAGGAAGGCTTTCCTTTCTATCTTTTGGTCTGATATGTTTGAAATATCTAAACTAGATTTTAAATGAGGTTTTGTATGTCAAGTGTGAATAGGAGTACTCCTATCTGATTGTCGAGTCAAAGTCCATCACACTAAGTGCAATGCCATCCTAGTTCTTTATACCTTGATGCATTGTGTTTATGTGTGTTATCAAAGATAAGGTAAGTGGCCCTTTTAAATTCCTAATTCTTGATAAATGAATCATCCATCTCTCATCATCATCGACTCATGCCTTGTTGGAATCTCTTACTTTCTTCTATCTCCTTTCTATGCTAACATTGTCATGATCAAGTAATCATCATTACCAGTGCATCCATCTCGCATCCACAAACCATCAACATACTACATATCATATCATATCGTATAAGAAACACCGATCATCTCACATGCATGTTCATCATCATAATATAGATATGTTAGTCTAAGAATCTCATAAAACCATACATTTTCATAAAACATCCATTATAGGCATCATCACATCATATCATCATTTAAGTTGTTTAGGATAATATAGATTGGTTATTCTAAGCATCTTAAAACCATCTCATTTGCATCATCATCACAACCATCCACATGTCCATCTTGAACCTCTTTATCGTGAGATCGATCCTCAAATTGAATCTTTTTGCTCGATCTCACGAGGGGGCAATGTACTAGTGTACTTCTTTCCACTGGGGCATTCGAAAAAATCATAAATTTTTTGAATTTTGATCGTGGTAAGTTTATTCTTTGAACCAACACAAGTGCATTTCTTCAAAGAGGGGAAAAATGTAGACATAAAAATGTCCTTATCAACTAACTTCGATTCTTCTTTAAATCACCCCTTTATTAACTACTTAATTAATCCATCTTAATTTCTCTATTAATCAAATCAATCAAATTTACTTAATTAAATCATAAATCAATCTTATGTAATAAAACTCTAAATTTCTTCATTTAATTAAATAAATCAAACTTATTTAATTAAAACACTATCATTCTCTTTCGCTAAATAAATTAAAACATTTTTTTAACTAAGTCTAAACCACTTTTCATCTCCTTTTGATTTATTTTAATCCATAAATCTAAGTCAAAAATTCAAATCACCTAATCCTCACTTAAGTTAATCAAATCATGATTAAGGTTAAATCTAATGCAAGTCCCATCCTCTAGCTTTTCCCACTTGCACAAATAAATGATTTTAATTAATTTATTAAATCTTCATTTTCCATCAACAAGGCATAAAAATAGAATATTCCTCCATTTCAAATCTCCCTCCAAGTGGGATGAGTCCTTCCAACAAGGAATTTATGTCACCTTACAAGTCCTTTTGCATTGAGCCAAGTGGCCATTACTCCATTTGACTCTCCCTCCACCTTGTCATTTCAACATTTTCAAATTTCAAATATATGAATTTATGGGCACATTCATCAAAACTTTCACAACCTTGGCCCATTCACATGGTGACAAGTGACTTCTTTCTATTTGTTGGGTTTTTATCCCACATTCATCCCATTTGCTTCTTCTCTTATCAAACTCTTCTATAAATGGAGAGGCTATCCTTCATTTTATCATCCACAACTCCACAACTTATATTTTAACTACATTTTATTTTATCTATCAATAGACCCATGGTCGAGCTATCTCATCAACTCTTCTAGGAAAGATAGGAGGCTCGATACTACATGCATTAATATGAGTGTCAAGTTCCATTGGAAAAGAGGGCACCAAGATAAACATAGACCCAGAGCCATAACAGGTCACACTCTCACCAGACTTAGAGAAATGGAGGAGTCTCTCAACCTAGGCCCTCTCCATATGGTCAACCATCTGAATCATGACATAGGGCTTCAGGATCACAACCACAACAGGATAGACTTCCCTCATCAAGACCATCTCCTTTAGGAGATATGTGAAGCTCAGGATAACCTTATTTTATACATGTGCTCGACACTAATACTTTTTTTATTTTGAGCTTGCAAGCTCCATTTTGAGAGACATAATGATATTGTTCTATGACACCATTTTTTATATATGTGAGATGCATGATTTTGGTGATGGATTACATGATTTATGTTCCTATGTTACATACATTTCTATGTGATGGATTATGATGCTTATGACATTATGAATTTATATAATTATGAAATGATTATATATGTTATGATACATTATGGATGTATATTGTATGGTTCATTCTTATATGTGATTTTCTATGTTATGATGTATGGGTGTATGTGCTTAACTTACCTTTGTTGTATTCTTTACAATGTTATAGATGCATTATGATTATTATGTGATGTGATATAGATTATGGACATTTATGTAT
>VDFB02267212.1:0-46024 GCA_007258455.2 Sequoia sempervirens
GCATTCCACGGAAGACCTCAATTTTCTCCTCGCAAGACCCCCTTACAATGGCACGTAAATCACCTTCAAACAAAGCAACCCAAAAAGGGTAGACACATCAAATTGAAATCACCCTAACTACCTTTGAAACACATGATCACACTCCTAAAGAGAAATACCCAATAAAATACATTCTATCCATTCACAACTAAAGAAGTTTTTTTTAAGCATAAGTCCCAAATATATTCCAATAAAATATCTTTTCAACCCAAAATAACAGAAGAAGAAGAAGAACCGAAATGGAAACATTAAACTTATCCTTTAAACGCAGAAAGTCATTCAATCAAGGTTTATAGAATATATATATACAAACTCAAAACTACTTGTTTTATGACTTTAATTAGAACCTTAAAATATAATTCCAATGTCACACTATTTTTACTAAATTAATAAAATTCCCAAATTTCTTAGTGGAACCCAATCAACTTTAAATTTGTATAAATCAACGTCTTTAATTTTAAATTAACTAATTATATTTAAAAATAATAATAGTAATTTTATAACTAATAAATACCATATACCATATACTTTTTTTTTTTTAAACAAATCATCATAAATTCCAAATATTTAAAGAAACTATCCTCTCACCCATTTTTTTTTTTTTTTTTGACTAAAAATATTATTATTTTTTTAGCAAGTCTGAAAAAGTCTTAAGAGGATAGCTTTCTTTTCTTATTAAGATTTAAGGAGTAACCTTTTTTTTTTGTTTTAAAGAAAGTTTCTAATTTAAACCTAAGCCTTTTTAGGCTTTAAAAGAAATAAACATGTTTTCTATAAAAAGGTAAGGAATCGTGGGGAAAGTAACTTTAGACTTAAATCCCTTTCTTCTTAACTTATATACCAATCTCATATACGTAAGAAACATATGAATGGTTAAAAGAATAGGAACGATCAAGATACCAAACGTGAGACTTCACAAATTAAGGATATTCTAAACGGCGGTTGTAATCTCTTACCAGACATTTTAGTAGCTAAGGAACTCAAACTCTTACTGTGGTGAGCATTGCTTATTGAAAAGAATGCCTTTAGCCACCTCTGTGGGATCTAATATTTGTGGCAGAACAGGACCCAAATCTTGCAAACTAAACCGAGGCTTCAAGGAGAGTGTAGAACGTAAAGTGTTGATCCTCCATTTATTATTTGGAAAGGAAAAAAAAAAAAAAACAGCGAATGTAATGTAGGCACATGGGTTTAATAAGCAACCTACCATTAATTTCGTAGGCCTACCTTATGCAGTAAAGGCGTGGACATTAAATATGAGAATAATATTAGACACCGTAAACCAAATGCAGCCACCATCAAGAGTGTTAATAAAATGGAGGGAATTCTTGTATAAGGATGACTTTCAATGCTCCAAGCAGTGGCATAAATGTCATCTACAAGTTGGCATTGAATTTCTCTAGTGGTATTTGCATGTTAAGGAAATCCTTCAAATCGAAGAATTCAAGATATATTAACCATGCGGTTCATGTGATTAAATTTTCTCAGTCGATCTGAAACAATGATAGAGATTGCAAGGGCAGAGAGGGCTACGCTGAAGACTCCAGAGAAATTTCATCTACAACAAAAAGCAAAGCTATTTAAGCTAGCCGACATGCACTGCTCTTTTGTTTCCTGACTTGGTGAATGTATTTATTGCCTTCAGTTTTCAAAGACAACTTTTTTCTAGATTCTCACAAAAAAACAATGTATAATGTATAAATCTTAGACAAGCATGCATTTGATTTGCATAGAGAGCAGAAAATGATTAATAAGGAATACACGAGCTGAGAGCATACAATCTAAATAAAGGCATGGTCATGGATGGAAGAGAATTCATAGCAACGACTATGGTGTTTGAGAACAGAATGGCCCGTAAAGACAGTCATCAAAAACAATGATCTGAGATAATATATTTGCCCCTTAAAAATGTTAAACGTATAAGTTCGTCCAGGTTGGTTACTCACCTTGGCGCCGATGATGCACTCGAGCTCCTGATTGCTCTCGTCCTCTTTGGAAAGGGTTGCAACCGGCCCAACTTTACAGTGTGATCTGGCCCTTGCAGCAACATTGAAACGCAGATCTAGATTCCCATGAACGCTATTAAATTTTACCCTTCTTAAAAAAAAATTCCTCCATGGTTTTAAACCGTGATCTGATGCTATAAGATATGTCCCAGTTAAAAGAAAACTAGAACGTTCTTCTATCTCCCACAACAAATTGAATTTCTGAATTGATGAAGTTCCCCTTCCCCCAAAATCAGGAACTGTAATTCTCTTTCCCATTTTTAAATTACTATATTAAAACAATCATCTTATCTCCGAGACAAAGAAAATCAATTAAATCTCAAAAGAATAGCAAGTCTTTTGTTTGAAGTCGTGCATTAACTTTTCTCCATCTTTTTTTTCTAATTTTGCTTGTTTTTACTTTAGTTTGAAATCTTATCTTCCAGATTTGATTAGAATCACATTGCTTTATCATATCCCTATAATTATCCTCGCATAATAAATTATTAATTGTTATTAATTACCAATAAAACAATACTTCTAATAAAACAAGTTAATTTATTTATTAATTAACTATTTACTTATATTTCACAAGATTGATCTATTGTTTAAATCCCTTACCTATATAAATTAATTGGTGCTCAATTTTTACTTCAATTAACTGACTTAACAAAGCCATTAAAATCTCACATTCACCACACAATCTAATAACAACATAAATAACAAGATCACAAAACACACTTACACAAATGTCCAGGAGGCCACAATGGAGGGGTACTATAGATTTTCTTGGCAGCATCAAAATATTTTGTGGGTGTCTCTTAGTTTTTGCATACAATGAGTAAAATTTTAAGAAATAAAATCAATAGGGTCGTGTCTACTGATTATCGATTGGCTAAATTTACCTTTTTTTTAAAAGTTCATAACTTGGGCATACGATGTCCAAATTTGGAAAATGAGATGTCATTGGAAACTTAGTTTTGAGAAATTTATAGTGGTATGGGTCTCATTATCAAATTTTACTCTTGGCTTTTTTCATGCAGTAGTCATTTAAGTCAAATCTTCATTTTCTTCTTCTGAGTTCATAACATTTTATTTGTATCTCTATTTTTCGTGATTCCAATGGTATTGAAAAGGTATTTCAGAGCTCTTCAAATTCATTCATGCTCTATTTCCAAAATCTACCCCAAGTATATTTTATTTACTTTTTTGTGATTTCATATTTTTTGTCAATTATTTTGATGCATTGGCACCTAGAAAGGATCTATTTGCATGATTTGACTTCATTTGATCTAGTTTACATGCACTAAGATTATCAACCTTTGATTTTTTCATTAGAAGAAGTGTCATGTGTTTCTTTTTCATCCTTCTCTCATCATCCTAGCAAATTATTGTTGGACTAGTCGCCAACATCTCCCTTCGGATTTGTGATATGGACTAACCACCTCCTGTGGATCTATTTATCTTTGGTGTTTGTATTAAGCATTAACAGGTTGATCTTTTGGCTCAACAATAAACGTGTTCCAATAAATGGTATTAGAGTTGTGGTTGCATGTTCAAAACCCCTTAGGTGATTTCGAGGGGGATTGTTGGACTAATTTATAGTGTCTCCCTCTATATTTGTGGCATGGACTAACTACCTCTCATGCATCCATATATCTTTGGAATTTGCATTAGGTGTTAATAGGTCAATCTTTTGGTGCAATCACAAATGTGTTCCAAAAAGGATAACTTGAGTCTTGGAAAAACGACATCCTAACAAATCTTAGGTGACTTGATCTTTTTCCTTACCTATATGGACTCATACCTACACCAAACACACCAAGGAGTTATCTAACATGGGGTATTAAATCAATGATCATGTTGTAGGGGTTATATTTTCTAGTATTGATCTTGACAGTATCTTTGTTGTATTGAACATTGATTACATACCCACACACTTTGGACTCAACTTTGGGATATCCATGGGGACTCTTCTATCTCTCCATACCTAGAGGATCTTGATGTAGATTGTATCATTCCTCTTGTAGATAAAAATTACCTACCCTTTGATGACGATAATTTAGAGGAGCTTGAGTATATCACAGTTCTTACTTGTTTTGATGCTTCAATGACTTGTATTCATGTTTCCACTCTTCATATTGAGACTACTTCACCATCTTATATTGTTCCTAATCATCTTAGCATCACCA
The DNA here is from genome assembly GCA_007258455.2 of Sequoia sempervirens. Lineage (NCBI taxonomy): Eukaryota > Viridiplantae > Streptophyta > Pinopsida > Cupressales > Cupressaceae > Sequoia > Sequoia sempervirens. The sequence goes on from VDFB02267212.1 coordinate 4,217, forward strand.
CATATTTAGACCCTATTAGTTCAATGCAATAGGACATTCATCATCTTTTAAACACAACTACTTTTTATTTGTATCTTATAGAGATATCATCCTTGTTTTTAGAGTCTCATATTTCTAATTTAGGGGATTAATTTGAGGAAATTCATCTCCTCTTTGTTGACAACCACATCATCATTGTTGGCCCAACATTTTCATCACCTTTGCAGCTTGTTCTACATCAATCTTCACTATTTTCTTGATTTACATCACCACTTTCTAATAACTGGACACTTGAGAACTTATCAGAGACACACATCATTTGGATTTACATTCCTGACCATATTTTTAAATTGGCTTTTGTAATCACCAATGGATTTGTTTCTTACTTGGGGGATAAATGTTGTTTGTAGGCAGTGGATCATGTTTTGTCTTCAAGCATTTATCATTGGCATAAGAGCTCTTTTTTTTAGGGGATTCATATCTTGTTTTTCTCTCTCCTAGAAGGGGCATCTATTGTACTTACATGACATAATTAGTCCTTGGGGATCACACTGATTCCTTCTTCTATCCGTCTTTGACTAGTGTAGTCATTTATTCTTCTCTCTTTTGGAGAGGATTTTTCCCCATGTGGTTTTCTCCTTTTCTTTGGTTATTAGAGATTCATTTTTTATACATGGGTACCTCATCAGGCCTTGTAGTTGGAACCCATCCATGCACCCATCATTGCATTTCTTCATCAGGTTTCTTAGTTTCTCTTGAAGTTGATCTTAAGGGGGGTGTTGGAATAGTTAAGGCATTGCTTGATAGTTAATTATCTAGTTGGATTTTATTTAATGCTTGTGTCCTAGGTCATTTAATAATGTTGAGGTATTTGTCTCACTATATAGGATTAAGACACATGTCAAGATCTTGTCTAATCTTATCTCACATCTTTTCCTTTATAACCAAAGCATAATATGTACATCCTAATTTGGTTGATTCGGTCCAATACTACTATAATCTTGAGCATTACATATTGGCCATAATCTTGCATCCATTATTGCAATTTTATGTTCTTAATTTTTTCTCTTATAGAAGGTTATTTTTGGTTTTTACAGGTGATCCTAGAGGCTTGAGTCCTTGAGTGACTTAACATGGTATCAAATTTTTAGAATTACAAAACCCCTTATCAAATTTGAGGGTGATTTAGGTTTGATCTTTTGTTGGGTGTTGAGTCTAGAAGGCCCAAACCCCCTATTTTCATATAAAATACTTGATATTTAGGTGAAAAAAATCAACCCATTTTGCACCGTATGGATATGCATCATTCATACAGAATGTACTCTTCCATATCATCGTATAAGTTTGTGCAAACATCTATTAGCAGAGAGTAATGTACAAGGAATATTAGATATTTCAACCTATCAAATCGGTCATTCAAACGGTATGATTTGACATTTATTTAAAATTTTAAAAAAATAAAAATAAAAATTTGTTTAAAATTGTAGTTTATTAAAAAAATTACCCAAATTAAACTCCCAATCATCGGTTGAGCCTCATGGGAGGTCTCATGGAGGCTCTCAGGACTCACAGCCCAAAGGGGCACGTAGAGCCATCATCAAGGGCCACCACTCTGCTTGAGCAACACCTCCACCAGGGTAGTGGTGCATTTCAAACTTTTTATTTTTTTAAATATTTAAGCTAGCAGTCACATGAGAATAGGCGCTTGGTGCCTAGGAGTTACATTTTTTGCCCCTAGCCCTAATAGGGCATATTTTTCAAAATGTCATAACTTTCTACTAGGTGTCAAAATTTTGCAAACGAGATATTGATGGAAAGTTGGTTCCAAGCACTTCACAATGGTGCAAGCCATTTTTTTATACCTTTTGTTAGGTAAATTTTATTGCTAATTGAATTCATATTTTTTTCATTGGACCTTTGAGCTCATAAATCTTTTGTAGGCTGTCCAACTTTCATGATTTTTACAATGTTGGAAAGGTATTAAGGAGATCTACAATTGTATCCATACACTTTTTCTAGATTTATCCCATGTATATTTTATTAATATTTGTGCAAATTTCCATTTTGGTTGATAACTTGGGCATATTGACACCTGAAGAAGTTTGGTCCTCTTGGGAAGGCTTCATTTTTCTAAGTCTAGATCATATTGGGAAAGTGTAAGTTTTTAGTTTGATTATCTCATTTTGAGATATTTTTGTAATTTTTCATCTTTGATCCATCATGGCATTATAAAATTTGAAAAATAACTATCATTATAATTACACTACATATAAAGTGTCAAATCATATTATTGGGGAGATTCTTGATTGAGTAATTTAGGTGGGATCTCTTGGTGCATTATTTTGATCTTTATGGTTTGTGCTCTTCTTTTTTCCATGGATCATTCTAAGGTTGCTTTGCTAGCATCATATAACTATTCAACTTGACATCAACATGCATGAAGTGTTTTAATGAATCAAGGTTACTCTCTATATGTTGAAAATAAGGTACCTAGACTTACAAATGATGAGAAAAAGATGAAATGGATTATTGAACATACTAAAGCTCATGGATCTCTTCATAGCCTAGTTTCTCAAGATTTATTATTTCAAATTGAATCATGTAAGAATTATATCATGAGGCTTGGAAAAAATTGAAAACTTTGAATGGTACTATAGATGAAGTAAGAGGCTATCAAATTGATAATGAATTGATGAACCTTGATCCTAAGAACTTTGACAACATCCAAGACTACATCACTAAGGTTAATGATCCAAGAGAGTAATGTAAAGCATGTGGAGTTGATAAGGACATTCAGTTATTCTCTAATACATTAAACAAACTCGGTCCCAATTATGCTACTTTTGTTTCTAGCTTTCATACTCATAGGTTAATTATGGGGTCTACATATACTACACCTTTTGCATCTTTTTTTGATATGTTAATACATGAGCAACAAAAGCTTCTATTGATGGGTCTTATCAATTCATTTGAATCTCTTGGGCATTATTGACTTTCAGGTAAAAGAATCATAACATAATGATAAGAAACAAAAGAAATTAAATAATAATTCACATTCAAATCAACCAAATAATAAATCCTCCTCCACAAATAAATCATCTAATAAGGAGAAGCCTACTTTTTTTATATTGCAAGTGAAATGCCGAAAATTGTCGCTCTTATGTTTTAGGTGATAGAATGACAAATTTTGATCTCCAAGTTTCATTCAAGGAAACCTTAGAGATCTACTAAAGGTTGTCATAGGGTGTGATAAAAGACTAAAAGGAGGTTCACCACCAAGAAAGGCTTGGAAAATACAATGAGATATGAATGATATGCAAAACTTAAGTAAATGACCTAAAATTGAACTCAAATCATAATTATAAATTGAGAAAGTATAGAGGTGCACCTAGAGAGTTGAAGATGCTCTGAATAATCTCTGAAATCGTACAAATTTTACCTTTGAAGCACACTAGGACTCATACGCTAGTAGAGGAAATTTAGTCCCAGTTTAGGGTTCTTGAGCAGAAACTGGAATTTCACAATGACAAGTTTGAATCCTCTAAAATCTGGAAAAAGAGCTATACCAGGACTCATACACCATACACCACAAGTGGTGTATTAGTATCATTCTAATTTTTCAAAAATTTAAGATCTAGATCTATTCTTCTATCTCTGCTCTTCCTTCCAAACTTGATCCTCAGATCTGAACCTACCAAAAAGACCTGCAAGATAGAATATTGTATTGATTTGCTTATGGGGGTTTGCCTTGGTCAAACCCCTAGTTCGGTAGTTAAACCTTGATGGAAATGATAGATATTGAAAGTAAATATGAATGCAAATCCTAATCTCAAATGCATGTAAGATTAGGAGATCTAAAATGCAATAAAACCCTATTCTATTGTGCTAGAATAAGATGTATGAATGAAACATAGAGATGATGACTCACTTTGGGAGATCTCAAATCACCCTAATAAGCCATAATAATGCATTTACCTTCCTCTAGGTAGAAATTAGAGTGATAATGGAGGATGGAATCACTTAGGAAACAAGTCATTAGCCTTGGATTGATGGCTAGTTGCATCTCCCCAACCTAGAATCCATCATGATTCACCATAGGCAATCATCATCAATCCTTGACAATGCTAGATCTTGAATGAAATCAAACTTGAAGACCTAAGAAAAAAATATGATGCTACTCCAAGACTTCAAATTTGCTTGCTACTTGTTCTTGAATTCTCTTGTGAAATTACATGCTTGAGTGTTCTAGTTGATATTGTGAATGCTTAGACCTTGAATTTATTTTCTAGATGAAAATAATGAATTGAAACCTTGTTTATATAGGCACTTCATCTAATTTACCATTTATTAGATCCCAAATGATGATATTAATGAAATTTTTGAATTAAAAACCTTAATTTCTCACTCAAACCCTAAAAAGGGGCCACATGGCACTCATACATCCCACCTAGGGGGACTCAATGCCCAAGGTGGTGTATGAGTCCCACCCTAGTTTTTTGGGGTGAGCCAGTGTTGAGTTGTTATAAAATTGAATGTCTTTGTTGATTTTATTGAGATTTCAATCGAAATAAAGGGTTTTAGGGGCCTATTAATGACAATTTAAAGTTTCATGAATGCAAGGGTACTAAAGTAGGTCCTAATTAAGTGTGAAATTGTACCATCCTAAGAAGAGCGTACAATTTTCTACACTACAACAAGAATCTTGGACATGACAAACATTCTTGTTATAAGAAGGATATATTAATGAATTGAAACATCTTCTAAAAAATAATCATATTGATTTATCTTCTAGAATATCTAAGTTAACTTCTTCAAAATAATCTAATAAGGACAAATTTCATGTTGGTTTGGTTACTACATTAGGAAGAAAGGGAACAACTCTTTGTGCTTTTTTAAGTCTTGGATCAGGGAGATAGTTTCTAGATTTAGAAGAATCTCATCATATGGCATCTTCAAAGTTTATTTTCTCTTCTTTTGAGCCTTGTTCTATGTCTCCTATTTTTATGGGAAACAATACATACATGAGTGTACTTGTGAAGGGATCTATTGATTTTGTGGAGGGTACTTTCAATGATGTTTTGTATGTACCTTATTTGGTGAACAACCTTCTTTCCATCTATCATATTACGCATGGTGGAGATGGGAGGACTATGGAATTCACTCTTGATTCAATTATAATTAAATAATTGGATAGCATCGATATTATTGTTATTGGGATGGTTGATCATTCATCTCGATTGTACACCTTTGTATATTTTTCTTTTGATGATGATTGTTCCTTTGATTGTTGATCAAAATTCTAGTGTGGACCATGATTTTAAGGAGACTTCTAGCTACTTGAACTTGGGTGTTCTCAAATTGGATCATGTACTTGAGCCCTACATTTCATCTCCTCCATCTTTTGGTGCATTTGATGATACTCATGTTGTCACAGTTTTGGCCTCTTTTGATTTAGTGTAACAAGATCTATATTATCTTTTAGATACATCTACATTGGATGTGTACTTTCTAGACATTTATGGTTTATTTGTTGAGTCCCACATTTCATATTTTGGAGAAACCATTGATTGCATGTATATTCTCTTTGATGGAGATGATCCTTCTTCAATTGTTGTGAGGGAAAATTTTGACCCTCTTGTTCATTCTCTACATGATCATTCTTTGCAATTTGATGTGAGTGTGGATAAATTTGGACAATATTTGGAGGAGGAACCTTTGTCTTTAGAGGAGGCATCTTTTTCTTTAGATTTTTTTCTACATCCATCTCTAGGAGATTCTAGATTGAAAAATTCAATTGTGACCAAGAACACCTATTTGGAGTGTGTTAGCTTTCGACATTGACATGGAGACACTTGAGCGTATTCCAGAGATATTACATATTATTCTTATTCTTGTATCTTCCTTTCAAGAATGGGAAGACGTCTTGCATATCATCCTAGTTTTGTTTCTTCCTAAGGGGATGAAGGTTATTCGGTGAGATTGGATCATCTTCAACATTCAATGTCAAGCTTCCACCACTTTATGATACTTACCATTGAGGGGGGTTGCATGGTATCTCTTCTTCTCTCTTATGGAGGGATTTTTCCTCATATGGGGTTTTGTACCTCTCATTCATCATTTGAGAGTATTTTGTATTTCATCTCTCTTTTGGGGAGGAGTTTTTCCCCACCAATTTTTCTCCTTTTTCCATTTGTGAGAGATTGCACTTGTATTTTTACATGGTACCTTACATTGCCTCATAGTTAGGATCCATATTTTCATCATTTGCATATTAATCTACTCCCTAAGTTGTACTTAAGGGGGGTGTTGGTGTAAATAGGTATTTTACCTATCTAATTGTCTAATAGGTCATATTTACATGTTAAGTCCATTTAGGTCCTAGGTGTTTTTCCTAGAAGTCTTACTTGTCTAGATAAGATCTTGTCATATTTTATCTAGTTGGATTTTATTTAATACTTGGGTCCTAGGTCATTTAATTATGTTGAGTAGTTGTCTCATTATAAAAGATTAAGACATGTGTCAAGATATTTTCTAATCCTATCTCACATCTTTTCCTTTATAATTAAGGCATCATATGTGCATCCTAATTTATTTGATTCAATCTAATACTACTACATTCTTGAGCATTGTATATTGGCCATAATCTTGTATCCATTATTGTAATTTCATGTTTTTTCTTTTCCCTCTTGTAGAAGGTTGCTTTTGGTTTTTGTAGGTGATCTTGGAGGCTTGATTCCTTGAGTGACTCTAACACATTTGAAAGAATTTACATTACACTACCTTGCAATTTACATATTGAATTACATTTTTTTAGGATTTCAAATATTTTTTCTTACTCTTCCTCTTTTAGGTTTTAACTCATCTATCCTAATATTTAGTTAACCAAGCATCTCATCAATTGGTTGTCTATTAACCTCTCAATTTTAGATACCATATCCTTGAATATATTGAAATTTTTTTTTTTTTTTATAAGTACTATCAAGGGGATAGCGCCTGTTTACAACCAACACAGAAGTCACAAATCTCTACATATGCCTACAGCTATTAACTATTGATGCCAAACTACATTCGCAAGAATTGGAAGATAGTTGCCAAATTCTTGCCCAAAACCACCACCCTATCCAATCTATTCTCACCGAGCCAGGACTGCCCATTTTGCATATAACAGACAAAGGCGTCCATGCTAGAGTTAATCACCCTGGTCCAATATATTTCCCAATCATTGACAACGAATTCCTCCCTTTCTTCTTTCCGTCTTCTCAAAATCTCAGTTTCAAGCTCCTCTTCCTCCTCTTCGCCATCTTCGAAGTCTATAGAATCAAAGAATAAACGCATATGGCTAACCCATCCCGACTTGTTCATTTCAAGAATCACATTGGCCACTATAGCCACATATATTTCAGCCACAAACCCACCAAGGGACTCCACCATTCGCTCCGGTGAACCAAGAATATCCACCAAAGGCCCAATCACCATTTCACATATCTTCCCATCACACCTATGGCATGCATCCTGGATCACCCCATCCATTATTCCCATGATTATCGTTAACACCTTAGGATGTTGAATACAAAAGACACGTCGACATTATGCAACTCGACTCTCATCCTTGCAAAGGAAACTAAAGCCGAAGCAATGAACCATTCTGCTACTTTCCTCCCTGCCCACCAAGCAGTCAATTGCAATGGCCAATGTCATTCATTGTCTTAAATAATAATCTAGCCGCACCCATGTTAGGGTCTGGTGCAAAGTCCAACACCAAGTTGTTGAGTATCAAATCCCCACCAAATCCAACTAAAGAATCTAATAGCACCACTTGCCTAAAATATGTGATCCACGTACACAAGACATGAGTTCAGAATCTCACCATCGCCTTATCTTCCTCTAGTACAACCTGTAATCTCATCCATTGATCTGCATAGGAATCAACAAGTACTGGTATTTCTTGATAAACTCCCCAATTGGCTAGTAAGTCCGCTACATTGTTTGCTTCCCTATACATGTGTTGTAGAGAGAAGTCAACAAATCTACCTAGAAGATCTTTGATCATCACTATCCAATTTCCAATGCGCCAATTAGGAGAGTTCCCACTTAAGACTGCCTATATACAAACTTGCGAGTCTCCCTCAATTTCAACTATGCCCACTCCTTTTTGTATACATAATTGGAGACCAAGGGCTAATGCTTCCAGTTCTGCTATATTGTTTGATTGAACTCCTAGATTCTTGGAAGCAACCCAGACATAGTTACCACATTCATCTCTAATGATGCAACCAGTGCCCGCTTGCCCAAATTACCTTTAGCTGCACCGTCAAAATTAAGCTTCCACTTTAACCTTGCTGGGAGAAGCCAATGTACTTGCTTCCTATCAACTTTGATTGCTTCACTTACCTTTCGCCTATGAATCTTTAAGTTTGGCCACACCTTTTGTATCTCCTCATCCCACCGTGTAAACTTTTCCTTAGAACCAATACAAATTCTATTGTTTGTCGTCTCAATGATTGCTTCGTGAATTTTTATTATAAGTTGGTCGCAATTTAAACTTGACTCTTTAAAGATGTGCATGTTTCTTTCTTTCCAAAAATTCCATATAACCATTGATGGCACCAAAACCCATATACTGTTCCAATAAGCATTCCTATTTAGCATCGGCCAATTGTGCAAAAAGTCCCACACCTTGGATTGACAAGGGCCATGCAGACAAAGAGCCCCTTGCAGCCAATCCCAACATGTCGTGGTCGTGGAGCAAGAAAGGAATAAATGATCTACATCTTCTTCAGCTTGCTCACAAAACACACACCGAGACAACCCAACCATACCAATTATTTTAAGTCTATCTCTGGTGAGACACCACTTGTTTAAAGCTATCCAAAGGAAAGCTCCTGCTTTGGGTAGAACCCCATGCCTCCAACAAAGAGTTTCCATCCACTACTTCTCCATACCTTGTGCAACCTGAAGTTGATAACCTAATTTGGCAGAGTATTCTCCTGAAGTTTCCCCACACCATATAATACAATCCTCCCTATTGCACAAATTAATTGTTCTTTTGCTCAGTTCCTATAACACTGCCTCCTTCAGCCCTTGAGTTAAAGGTCGCGCCTCTCCATCTTTCCACTTCATTCATTCTCCAAACATGTCACCACCATTGCAAACGTAATATGCCACCTTTGACCCGCATTCCTCTTGCAACCTTTCTACGAACTATTCGATATCAAACATTTCAACTAAAATTTTGTGCCCATCCCAAGAATCAATCCAGAACAATGTCGACTTCCCATTGCCAATTCACCAAGAGAGGTGGCTTGTGATAAGATTTCTGCAATTCGCAATATACTTCCACACTACAAAGCCACCATCTATATTTGCTATTGTTAAAATTCGCGATGGCTCCAGGCTATCTAAATATTTATTTTGTAAAATACGGCACCATAGCTTCTCAGGTTATTTGTATAGTTTCCAGATCAATTTAGCATCTAAGGCATTGTTCTGATATTGAACCTTCCTCAAGCCTGCGCCGCCATCTACCTTTGCTTTACACGTCGTGTCCCAGCCAATCAATGGTATTTGTTTTTCACTCTTAGAGCCTTCCCATAAAAAATTTATCATTACCTTTTCGAGTTCATTCTCTACCTTGGCAGGAGCTTCACTGCAGGCCATTGTATATATTGGGATTACAGACAGGACCATTTTAATTTTTGTAATTTTCCCCGCAAGTATGATCCAATTATTCGTCCACTCCATCACTTTGCCCCTGCACCTACCGACCACTTCCTCCCAATGTTTTTCCCTGCCAACCCCTTCAAATATTTTAACGCCCAAGAGCTTTGCTGGAATTTTTCCCACACTAAACCCTAATATGGTAGAGATCGCATGCAACAAAGACTTCCTTGTGTTAAAGAAGTATATACAAGATTTGCCTTTATTCATTTGTTGGCCTGAGTTTAATTCATATTCTTCCAATACCCTTTGAATACAATGGGCATCCCTAATACTTGCTTCGGCCAGCAAAGTGGTGTCATTCGCGAATTGTGAATGGGTCACTGGTTCAACATTTGGTGCCACTTTCACTCCTCTCCATTACAGCCCTAGACTTTGATTTTTGATTGCACAACTCAAGAACTCCACCATTATTACAAATAGAAATGGCAAGATTGGGTCGCCCTACCTTAAACCATTGGTCCCCTAAAAAAAATCGTGGAGGGAGCCATTTACTGAGACCGAGAAGCGAATTGTGGAGATGCAAAATAAAATAAGATCTAGCCAATCTATGGAAAATCCTAGTCTTTCCATCACCTACATAAGGAACCCCCAACATACTTTGTCATAGGCCTTGCTTACATCAAGCTTTATTATCATCCCAGCCTCCCTTCTTATCGAAAGTGAATGTATTGCCTCATGAATTAGCAAAGTACCATCCGTGATTTCACTCCTTGGTACAAAGCCATTTTGTTTTGTTGATATTATTCTCCCCAGTATCAGTTTTAGTCTATTTTCTAGCACTTTTGATATTATCTTATATGTTGTGTTACATAGGGATATTAGTCTGTAATTGTTGAAAGACTCACATTCAGGTTTTTTCGGGATAAGGCGATCATCGTGTTGTTTAATTCCTTTACAAACCTTTTTGTCCTTTGAAATTCCTCCACTAGTTTCCATAACTCGTCCCCAATAAAATTCCAGCATGATTGAAAAAATCTAGCCATGAATCCATCTGGCCCTGGAGCCTTATCAGGGTGAAGCTGAAATAATGCGATTTTTACTTCTTTCAAAATTGCCTCACACAACATCTTGTTATCTTCTTCACTTACTCGTTTTTCCAACTCATCCAAGAAACAGTTACTAGCCTCCTTCAGCGTCTGATTCCCAAGCAGGAGCTTAAAAAATTCTTCCACTTCCTTGCCTACCTCTAACAATCTGCTAGCCATTGAACTGTCTTCCTTTTTAATTTCTTCAATTTTGTTCGTCACCCTCCTAGCTAAGACAAATGAGTGGAAGAATTTAGAATTTGAATCACCCTCTCTAAGCCAAACCTCTCTTGACTTGTCGCGCCAATATATTTCTTCTCTCTTGAGAAGCTCCGCCAACTTCTCTTTTAATTATTTATCTTTTAGATACTCCTCATTACGCATCCCTTCCCTAATTACCTTCTCATTTAACATCTCCATTTCCCTTTCAGTGTATGCTTTTTCCACAAATATGTTCTGGAATTTTTCCTTGTTCCATACCTTCAACTTTTGTTTTATGGTTTGAAGCTTCTTAGCTATTTTGAAGCTAGTCGAACCACCAACCTTGGTTTCAATCCACCAATTCTCCAGTAGCCCTAAAAAGCTTTCATCCCTCAACCACATGTTCTAAAATTTGAAGGTTGTTTTTAGCATCTCTAGCCCATTATTGATTGTCATCTCCACTGGGAAGTGGTCAGAAATTGACACAGGAAATATTCTTGTGCATATTCAGATTCCGATAGTGCTCCATGTTGGGGATAGCATGAATCTATCTAGTCGCTTGGCTATGGCAGTGAAGTACTTTCGCCTGTTGGTCCAGGTGAACACTCCATTTTCTGTGGGATAGTCAATCAAACCTGCCAATTCCACAAATCATCTAAAATCATATGTTTCTTGTGAAATATTTTTAGGCCCACCACTTTTCTCATACATTTCCAAAATGGTGTTAAAATCGCCCCCAATAATCAACTTTTCCTTCAAAAATGGGCGAGCAAATTTCAACAAAGTCTGCCACAGATTGGCTTTATCCTCTGTTTTTATTGGACCGTAAATGTTGATTATTGTGAATCGACAGTTTAACCCAAGATCGAAGACTCTAGCAGCAATCCAGTTTGGGTAAGAATGTGCCACCTTCACATACACTACTACCTCCTTCCAAAATATACCCAGACCCCCCGAAGTGCCCAAGGAATCCTGAAAAAAACATTTCCATTGCTTGCAGTAATTCATAAATTTTGCCCCTTCGTCACTAGAAAGTTTAGTTTCTTGGAATAACATTATGTTGCTTGTGCTCTTTTTTCTTTTTCGCCTAATAAGGCGATGCTTGTCAGGGGCATTGAGACCCCTAACATTCCATTTCATGAGCTTCATTGCTTCCCAAGGGAGGGGTTCCCTCCCTTGGTACTTAAAAACTTAGTGATATTGGGATAATTCTTTGCCACTGCCTCCTCTTCCTGAATTTGTTTGAAGGATTTCCTTCCTCGAGTATTTCCTAGTGTTCTGACTTTACCCATACCCAAATGCTTTACAGCAGATTGGGAAATGCAGCGATCTTCGATAATGTCCAACACATCCACCGGATCTGTGTTCGAGTCCATATCTTCACTCGTCGATGATGTATCATCTATCTCCTTGGTGGTATTTAGCTCTTTATTTTTTTCCATAGGATTTGGAGCCCCATTGAGGGCCTCCACTTACAACCCCGAGCTTAATGGTATAGGAAGTTTGGCCGAAACTTCCGCCAATGCAACTCTTTCTCCTACTTCCTGAGACTTGTATTCCTTCTCAAGGGTATCCCTAGAGGGACATTCGGGAGGTATATTAGAATAAACCTGACAGTTCTTCTTCTTCCAGACCTCCTTATCTTTCTTTCATTCTTCTTCACCATGTTCCTGTGACTTACAGTTGAAGCAAAAAAATTTATCTTTCTCTATTTCAACCTCTTGTATCCACCACATCCCGTTAACCAAAAGGCATAACTTCTGAGGAATGGTGTCCACGGCCGCTATCCTTAATCGAGCGTATTTGTATAAGTTCCCATCTAGAATTCCCATGTCCACCTCCATTAGAGATCCCAATGCTCGACCAATTTTCTCCAAACAATCCCTGACCAATATTCCATTGGGAGGTTGTAAAGCCTAATCCACACAAGTTGGTTGTATGGATTCAATTTTATTGGATTAAAGTTTGGACACCATTGTTGCATATACAGAGGATTTCCATTCAAGGACCATATTTCTCCCTTAGTTACCCGATTTCTAGCCTCCTCATTCGCAAAAACTACCAAAAAGAACTTTTTCGGCAAGAACCTTATGAGAACCTCTGTCTTCCAATTTTCCCGAATCCACTTCGTTATTGATGCCCTATCAAAATTTCCTCCAATGAACCGGCATATAAAGGAAAAATCCTTTAAAATTTCCATGTCCTCTGTTATTTCGTTCATTACATCAATTTCCACCACTATTTCGTCAACTGTTTGCTTAGGGTTTTTGCATTCTGACCCATCCAGTTCTTCCTTTTGCTTCTGTGCATATATCTTTCTATTTTTATTTCATCTCTTGCCTTCTTTTTTTCGTGTCAGTCGAGCCCTATCTATATCATCTGACCCTCGATGCCACACCCTTGGTTTATGCTCCCATCTAGGTGTTTCTGGTGTATCATGCCTTCTCCTTGCCATTCCATTGTCCTGCCCATTGGCTGTCAACACTGGAGTATCGTGCCTTTTTTGAATCGGCCCTTCGCCTTCACCATCTATATTTTCTTTGTCCCAATAAAATGGGTGACATTTATCCACCCAACTACCCTTCAAAAAAACTAGTTGAGGCTGGTAATTTTGTCTATTTCCCTCCAATCTCTCCTCCAAAGCTTCATCTCCCCAACGCTTTCTCTCCTCCACCTTTCACCGCATATGTTCGTTCCTCTCCTGTGCAGCTCCAACCCTCTCTGTTGCATCACCATTTGCACTGTCGCAATTTTGCAGACCTGCTCCTATTTACACACTCTCGCCACCTCTCATGAACAACTCTCTAGTTAACATCTTGCCACATGACCTCCAAAGTTACTTCTCAATTTATATCACCTTTTATAGGAATTTCACCTCTTCGTAATTACCTTTGATTGGTTCTTCTATCTATAAAGATTTAAAAATTAATCCTTTCAAAATATTGGATTGGATGTCAATTGCATGCTAATTGCATCACGCGAGCTGTAATGGGTGAGCTCCGCTCAATTCTAGAATATAGACTCTATTTGCTATAGACTCTATTCTAGAATTTCTCTATAGACTCTGTTCCTAGAATCTATACTCCTATATTCTAGAATCTAGACGTAATACTGCTCTCCTGTCTTCTAGAATTTAGACGTAATATTGCTCTAATCTAGAACTATAATAGGCCTGTATTCTAGAATCTATAGTAATAGGTGTCCTCTAGGTAATAGGCGGGTTGGGTTGGTTGCTGCTGGTGGGGGCTTTCTTTCTGTAAGTGGGCTGGTTAGGAGAAAGCACCCCCCGCTCTGGTAGCTCTGGTTGTGGAGCCGCCCCGACGAGAGTAGGACCCCCCTTCTTTAGGGGTCCTACTCGAAGGGGCGGGTGGGTGGAAAGGTGGGGGATGTCGTTGACCGGTTAAAGCCCCTTCTCAAACATTGTTGGGTGGGTGGGGAGAGCAATGAGTTGTATCGGCCATCAATGACTTTATCCTTCCTTCCCCGTCCTAACCCCTAACTGCATCCTCCCCCTGGCATCTACCCCCCGGGCTCGACCAACCCGGCAACCAAAGTATGTCCTTTTGTTTAGGTGGGAGCGGCAGTTACTGTGCAAAAAACTATTGTTGGGTGGGTAAGTGAAGCCTCCCAATACTGAGATACATCCTGGCCTTTCTATCTGCACCCCCGGATCTATCTATCCATCCCAAAATCAACACCCCCCGAATCTATCCATCCCTAGGGTCTCGCCCTGGTGTAATCAGCCAACCAAACTTAATTCATCCCCCCAGCCGACATCGATCCGTCGGTCCCTCGATCCATGGAGCATTAGCTAATAATTAATTAATATTTAATTGATTATTAATCTAATTTATTTCATGCACTTAAGCTAAAATTTGGAGTTTTTTTTATGTTAATTGAAGTGAGTTATTATTAGATCATTTTGTCTCATCAAATAGGATGTTGACACTTGTCATGATCTAATCCCTTTATCATTTAGGTTTTCTCTTATAAAACATTCACCTTCATTGTATTATCTTAAAAGATATTGATGAAGATTCTTGAGGTTCATTATGTAAGTATTTTCTTGTTGAGGATATAGAAAATAATTATTTGCAACTCTCTTTGCATGAAAGGTGTTTTTTATTTGTTGTTTGATCTTGCACCTTGTGTTTATTCACAATTCTAACATGGTATTAGAGCATGGATTTAGCGAACCCCTTCTCGATTTATGAGTTTTTTTCTCAACTAGGATTACAAGAGAAAATCTAAAATATTCTTAATTACTTTTTTTTATTATTTTAAAGCAAGAAAAAGAAAAAAAATCAACCGCCCCAAGGTCATATGGGTGACCAGTGCCCAACCCTTGAGGAGTTAAACAAATTTTGTTTTTTTGCAATTTTAGCAAGATTGGAAAAATCATGATAACTTTTCACTTGGTTATAAAAATTTGATAAACGAGATATCATTAGAAATCTAGTTCTAATCACTATCCAATGGTGCTAGTTTTTTTCTTAGATTTTTTTGTTGCTACATTTTATCGCCTATCAAAGTCAGATGTGTTATTTTCACTCCCAAACTCACAACTTTTGACATGTTTCTTTGTTTTTCATGATTCCAACGATGTTAGAAAGGTATTTCAAATATCTGAACATAATCATTCATATAATTTTTCCATATTTTTCTCCAAGTACATTTTATTCAATTTTTTGTTTTTCCACATTTTGGCGAATTACTTGGATTTTTTAGCTCTTGGAAACTTTTTGTTTATGTGGGATGAATTTTTTTAGGCTATTCTACATGTATTTCCAGCTTTCTATCCCATTTGGGAATTTTGAGCATCTTTTGCATGTAATTTCTCTTTTATAGATGCACTGAGATAAAGTGTCATTTTGGTGTATACTTTCAAGGATTTCACACATCCTATTGTGATTTTTGTAATTTCTTTCCCATTCTCTCCCTCTCTCAATCTCTCGTCCTTCCTACTTCTCTCTCTCTCCCCCCATATTTCTCTCTCACTCTCCCTTTCCCTCTCTACTCTCTATCTCAACATTCTCTCTCTCTACTTCTTTCTATCTATCTCACCTCTCTCTCCATCCCTACTTCTCCCCCCTCTCTCTATCTCCCTCTATATATACTAGATAGAGAGGTAGGTATGGAGATAGAGGTGAGATAGAGAGCAATAGAGATAGTGAGGGAGAGCTAGGTAGAGAAAGGGAAAGGGGAGATAGAGAGGGAATGAGGGAAGGAGAGAGTGAGAGAGGAAGATGGGGAGGGAGAGAGGGATAGAGGGGGAGAGAGAAGAGAGATAGAGAGAAGTAGAGAGGAAGGATGGAGGAAGGGAGATAGAGGTTTCTATGTGTATGTGAGAGAGAGAGAGAGGGAGAGAGAGAGAGCGGGGAGGGAGGGAGAGAGAGAGAGGGAGATGAGAGATAGAGAGTAGAGAGGGAAGGAGAGAGAGAGATAGGGGGAATGGGGGGAGGGAGAGAGAGAGGGAGATGAGAGATAGCTCGAGTAGAGAGGGAAGGAGATAGTGAGAGAGAGAGAGAGGGGGAATGAGAGAGGGAGAGAGAGGGAGAGAGAGAAAGGGATGGAGATAGTGAGAGAGAGAGAGGTCTAGAGTGTAAGTGATAAACAATGAGTGAGATAGAGAGAGAGAGAGAGAGAGAGAGAGAGAGAAATTATTCAGCTTGTTGATTACTAATATTTGACCTCTTGATTACTAAAATTTGACGTGTTGATTACTAAAATTTGACTAAGTCTAAAAATTATAAGATCTTCTAAAAACTAGAATTTGTATTAAATAACTCCTAGATATCTAAAACCACTCTCAAACATCCTAAAATATATACATGAAATATATCTTAAAGTATAAGAAAGTAAATGTTCATATTCAAATGAAGAAAATAGGTGTCCCATCCTTTGGGAGGTGGAACACAAACTAGTGTTTAGGAACCTAGACCAATTGTCTTCAAGTTTCATTCAAGGAAACCCTATATATCTCAATCCAAGGATGGAATGGGGGAAAGAGATCTACTAGAAGGGTGTCCTAGGGTGTGATTAGAGGTATAAAGGGGGTTAACCACCATATTAGAGCTTGGAAAGACAAAAAATGAATGCAATGTAAAAAACCTAACTAGATGACCTAGGAAATGAAACTGAAATGCAAAACAACAAACTAAGAAGAGATAGCTCGTGAAGGAGGAGGCAGGAATAGGATCCATTCGAGGAGTTTGAAATCCTCTAATGTAGATGAGGAGGATGGCTTAGATCCTAATGATGAGGATGATGCTAAGGGTTGGGTGTTGGGGATTGGGCAACGACTGGCTATTGTTTGGGCGCTAGAGGTTGGGCTTTGGTTGGTGGTTTTTGAATGTTGGAGGCTGGGATGCAACCTTTTTTGGTTGCTATGTGTTGGGAGAGGGTGTGTCTTGTGAGGCTCTAGTTCCTTCCATGATGTGGCTAGGGGTTATGGCTTATTTTTTACTCTGACCGATGTGTTACAGGTTTGGTTGGGCTTTCTTGTTTGGCCTTCACCCTATTTCTTCCCTGTAAGGGTTCCTCTTTCCTTACTTGGCTCATTCTACTTCCTGGAGATGAAGTTGATGTTGAGGGTTGGGTGTTGGTGACTAGGCAGCGACTGGCTATTGTTTGGACGTTGGAGTTTGGGTTGTGACTGGATGTGTTTTGGGCACTGGTGGATGGGTTGCAGCCGTTTTTGGTTGTGATGTGTTGGGAGAGGGTGTGTATTGTGAGGCTCTGGTTCCTTTCAGGATCTGGCTCAGGGTTATGGCTTATTTTGGACTCTAACTAGTGTGTTAGAGGTGTGGTTGGGATTTCTTCTTTGGCCTTCACTCTGTTTCTTCCCTAGAAGGGTTCCTCTTTCCTTTCTTCGCTCGCTCTGCTTCCTAGCAATGATGTTGTGGGTTGGGATGTGTTTCGCTTTTGTTTGGGCATTGGGGATTGGGTTGTGGCTAGCTATGGTTTGTGCGTTGGTGGATGGGAAGTGGTTGTTTCTAGTTGTTATGTGTTGGAAGTGGGTGTTTCTTGTGAGGATCCGGTCTTGTTCAAGATGTGGCTCAGGGATATGGCTTATTTTGGACTCTGACAAGTGTACATTAGAGGTGAGTTTGTGCTTTCTGGTTTGGCCTTCTCCCTGTTTCTTCCCTACTTGGGTTCCTCTTGCCTTACTTAGACCACTTTTCTTTCTTCTAGTTTGGTGTTGCCTTCTAGCTGCCCTTGTTCTTGGTACTTGTTGGTGGAGGTCTTTGGTTCGACTCTGGTAGAGTGGCTTGTGGTTAGTTATGGGAATGTTTTAGACCCTGACTGGCATGTAGGGTTGGATGTTTCTCTTCATTGTCTTGCCTACTACCCACTCTCTCTGGTAGGGGTCTTTCCTTGCCTTGCCTTACTTCTTGTTGGTACCTTTGGATTCTTTTTAGTGCTTGATGTTTTGTTGGGAAGTGTGGATTCTCTTATCTGTTCGAGGCCCATTTTCTCTTTGTTGGTGTTGGTTGTTTTTATAGGTAGAGATGTTGTTGTTCTTTGGGAAAGGAAGCTACTATTTTCTATTACACATAAGTTTCTTCTCTCTTGGCTGGTGGCTAAGGTGTTCTTTGTTTCTTATGTGCTTGCTTCTATGAATATTTTTTTGTTTGTTCATGTGTTCTCTTTACCCCCTTATGGGGTGGTTGGGTTTATCTTTGTGTGTCTCTTATTGGGCCATGTTCTCGAGTTGTCAGTGATTTTCATGGAGTTCCTTGTTGTTGTTTGGTTGGATTTCTTCCCTTTTATACGGTCTAAGTCTTCTATTGAGGTGAAGATTAGTCCTATGGAGGTGGAGCCCTCTCTTTTAGAGGTAGAATTGGGGTCTATGGATTTGTGGAGGTTATTTCCTTGCTATTAGTCCTTGTTGTTACAACACCTTTGGAGGTGGTGTGCACTCCTATGGAGGTGGAGTTGTTTTTTGTTACAGTTTGGTTGCAGTTGTGGTAAGGTTCTTCTGACATTTTCTCCTATAGAGGGAGCCTACTCCTTTTGAGGTGGAGTTTGATTCGGCTCTTTGGGTTTGGTGGTGCTACAAGAGGCTTCCTTTTCCCCACTGGTGTGGCTGGGAGGTTTCTTGGTGTTCTTCTCTAATTCCTAACTCTCCTATTGAGGTGGGGAGTTTTGTTTCATTTGTTGGTGTTGATAAGTGTTGTGTTGTAGTCTGGTTGTTACAAGCTAATGGTTACCTGGAAGTTTCAGGAAGTGCATTGTTGGTTGGTGTTGATAAGTGTGGTGTTGCATTTTGGTTATTACAAGTTGATGGTTACCTGGCCGTTTCAGGCGGTTCTTAGTTGCAAGTTCCTTTGTAATTGGTTATTTTGGGGTTGAGGATCTCCTTTAAACCTTTTCTATTGGTGCAGATGTGTGTATTCATGCTACTTCTTTTATAATCTACCTCTGGTTCGCTATTGGTTGTCTTTGTTCTATGCTTTTGCAGCTTGGTCTTTTTCTGTGGGTTTTAGGTCCCCGTTAAAACCTGCTTGTTAATGGTTTTGGGTCCATTCAAAACTTGTTTTTCCCATATAATCAAAACAAACTAAGAATGAGAAAAGGTACACCTAGAAGAAAGATGAAGTCAGAACAAGCTCCAAAACCCTAAAATCTTGATCTTTAATGCTCACTAGGACTCATATGCCAATTTGGGCGATTTATTCCCATCTACTAAGGTTTTTGTGCCAAAATTGGAATATGTTAGTAACTAATCTAAATATCCTAAAATCTAGAAAATAGCAGTTCTGGGACTCATACGCCCAAGGTGGCGATGTATTCCTATTATTAGGGTTTGGATGAAACTCTAGTATTCTCTGGTGATCTCCTGTAGCTTCCTTCCTATCAAATCTCTTAGTTAGAAACCCTAATTTTCAACCTGTAGGTGACTTTTCGTAATATTGCAAGTAAGGATACAATTCTGAAAACTTTCTTCAATCTTATAATTTAGTCTTTAAAGGTCCTTCAAGCTCCAAGACACCTAGATCTAATATCACACATGTAGAGAGAAAAAAATGTTGATTGTTAGAGAATAGGAGTTTGCCTTAGTCAAACCCCATTTAGGTAATTAAACCTTATGATGAAACAATGAAACATGAATAATGATACCTTGAATCTTGTCTTGAAATGTAAGTCAACAATCTAACACGAAGTGGCCATGGAGAATGTAGATCTTGATCTTGAATTAAATGTAGAACAATGCTTAACTTTCGGATCTTGAATGCTACATCACAACACTAGCTTAACAACATGTTTGATGCTTGATGACCTTGACATAATAATGGATCTTGAATTTTTGCAACAAATGATGAATAAATATGCCCTTGAATGCCTTAGAAATGCTCTTGTAAACTCTCTAATTCTCTTGTGAAGTTTTGGGATGCTTAACTCTTGATAGCTTATGTTGATATCATGATAGCTTAGGTGAAAGAATGATTTGAAACCTTGTTTATATAGGCATTTCATCCAATTTACTGTTTATTAGATCCCAAATGCTAACATACATGAAATTTAAATTCAAAACCCTGATTTCCCGCTCAAAACCCTAAAAAGGGGCCAAATGGGACTCATATGCCACTTGGTGTGTGCAAGAAGTTGAGTCCACTTTTTGGCCAAAAAGTGGAAGTGTTTTCCTTGTTTTTCAAAATTTGTCACATTTGACCTTAAAATTTGAAGCACTTAGAGATGGAATCTTTAAAAAGTCACTAATAATAAAATGTAGCACTCAGAGTCTAGTTTCCAAATATGTAATTTATTTCAATATCCAGATGATAAAAATTCATTTTCAATATGTGTTTCTAAAAACCACTATTTAAAAGTCCCTTTTTTTACCATACCATGCACGTCATCCATATTTTGACCTAAACAATCATATTTTTCTAAATTCTTTTGGGAAAAGATTCGTAACTCACTAAAGCACGTTTTCAATATTTTTTTGTAATTTTTTATTAAATATTTTTTTGTTAAATTTTTATTGGCCATATTTGTTGTTTTGAAAAATCACCATGTACGTCATGCATAAGATGACCTAAACTTATCATTTTTTTATTTTTTAAAAAATTGAAAAGAATTGCCTGAAGTACATTTTGGTGCAATTCATTTTACAAAAAAAATACTTTAATAAAAAGTTATTAAAATACTATAAATTCCTAATAATTCAAGTTTATGGACCAATTTCATTAGAAATTAATTGAAAAATAGAAAAAATAATCAAATTGTAAAAACAAATTACATATTTGGAATCTGCATTGTCTCATCTATAATGGGTTTTAATTTCGTCAAAAAATTCTACAAAATAGGTCTTCAGATATATGTCCAAAGTCATTATTTTCTTGTGACATTAACATGACCTTCAATTTGCAAGTCAAACCATGTCCAAAGCTTAGGTTTGGGTCCCCAAGCCATTTCCCAAACCGAAAAACAAGCCAAAAACCCGACCAAAAATTCATATTTTAAAAAACAAGATCTCGTTTCACAAAAACAATTTTTTATGGTTTTATGAAATGGGATCCTGCTTTGTAGTTTTGAAAATTGGTCAAAAAAATGGAAAGTTTCAAAATGGAAATTTTTCAAAATGGGATCTCATTTTTGAAAAGTTGTTAAAAATGGAAATTTTAAAAACTTGAAAGTTTCCAAAATGGAAAATTTTCAAAACAAGATCAAAGTTTTCAAAACATGATCCCCTTTTGAAAACTTTCCATTTTGGAAATTTTATTTTTGAAAAAAAAAGGGATCCCATTTTGAAAATTTTCCAATTTTTTTTTCAAAATGGGATCCCGATTTTTTTAAAATGGGATCCCATTTAGAATTTAGGCTCAAGATCCTGAAGCTAAACAAGATCCCATTTTTTGCAAACCGATTTCATTTTTTTTCCTAAGGCAAAAACTTCCACATTTTGTGGACTCATCTTTGTGCTTTTACCCCACTTGTGGTGTATAGGTCCCATCTAGGTGGGACTCATATGCCCAAGGTGGCATATGGGTCCCACCAGGCCATTTTGGATAGAGGAAATGTCAGAGTTAAGATGTTACGTGTATTTGATAACTATGTTAGGATTTCGATTGAAATAATCCTTGGGATGCATAATAAAGGGTCTTAGGAGTCTATTGATGATGATATGAAGGTCATAAATACAAGAGGGCCCAAAAATTAATGTGAAGGTGTAAATAAATACACTTTACAACACTAAATTAAGGAAAAATTAGGTCTATTTAGCTTAAAAGGGCCCTAAACCTAATGTGAATGTGTGAAACACATTACAACAGTAGATCAAGGCAACATTAGGCTCATTTTAATGCTCATAATTCCCAAATTAAGTGTGAAAATGTAGACATTCAAGACGGGTCCAAGTGTACCAATGTGGATGGTCTAGGATTAAAAATATCAAGGGGATGGTCAAGACCCTGGGATCTAAGATCCTACGTCAAACCAACATAAGCACAAAGGGACACACACAAGGTGTATGATATGCAACAAAACAAGATACACAAACATACAATGTGAAAGACATAAAGATGAAATAAAAAGAAAGAAAATGTGGATCAATTTTCAACTGTTTGTCCCACACAATGTGGATCAGATCTAAGTTGTTTTTCCAAAATACATACTCACTCTGAGGCAACGGAACTTCAGGTTGTCCATTGGGTGAGTATCCAAAAATGGCGGCTTATAAGTGGAACATGATGTTCACTATGAAAATCAAATGCATGATCACAAGGGCTAGTGGAACCGCAGGCCATCCACTAGGTGAGCCCCTAAAGAGGTGAAACACATATGCATGTGGCCGGTATGCACTCACATAGACAAGCAAGTGGCTACGAGAAATTCATCCTTAAGTTTTTCTCCCATACATACAACCATACCAAAGCTATACCTCCTGATAAGGTACCACACAATAATGAACTTTGAGCTCCATGAAGCAAGCAAAGCTTCGTATGCTTGAAACTCATGAACAAACAAGATAGCTCCATAGGCAAGCAAAGTGTGTTATGCAAGGTGGCCATATAATGGTTATTGTAAGTGCATAAGTAGTGCAAGGTATGTCCAAAGGGGTTTTTTTTAGTTCATGTAAGGTCTCTTCTTAGGGAGCATTGTTGCTTATGTCTCCAAGAGAGGACAAGTCAAAGAAATATCACACTCTGGAAGAAACTCAAACCCAATGACACCACCAAGAAAAGGATGCATCACAAGAAAAAAAAAATTGCATAGTTATTCATGAGTGTCAATGTATGCCCCCACTTTAAATCAGTTTCTAACATCTTTGTTGTGAGAAATTTCTTTTAAAGTAGAAGACACGAGAGCTTACTCGGAAATCCCTATGCCAAGTCATATGTTTCCAAATGAAGCTACTTCATGAAAACGAAAAGGGGTTGCAACCAAAACGTATAGCTTAGTAAATCACATGCGAGCCAACTTAAGGCACGTCGTCCACATCCCAAGCTTGCTCTTATATGTACATGAAAGGTGGTCAACTAGCCAAAAGAGACAACAAGTGACATATGAGGACAAGGCTACCTCACTCCTTGCCCCCACTTAGTGCAAGACAAGGATGAGCTGAGATGACTGATGAGAGATTTGAAAGTCAGTACCAATTAGAGGAACAAGGTGCCTTAGCACAAAGAAAAGCACCACAATCCTTAAGATGCTAAATTTAATTACTCAAATCCTTACACTCAGTAGTAGAATGACCATGAACTCTATTATGCACAAAATGAACTCTTGTAGTAGAATTTCTTTTGTGTTCTTGGAGGGAAGGATATCAAATGATCTTGGAGGAGTATCGACAAGATACTATGATATAAGAGGGATTCGTTGCACACGGGTCTCTCCTTTCTCAAGAGATCACTAGGGAATGAACTACCCTTATACACCTCAAGACAACAAATGATAAAGCACCAAGGATATAGTCATGTTTCCAAAGAAATATTCAGGGATCCTAAGAGAGGCGAATCAGGAGTATTCTGTCGCAGAAGAGAGAGCTCTCGGCCAGGAGACGTAAGCGCGAAACTAGGATTCCAACGCGACGCACTGTCATCCAAAAGTCACGCTAGTGTCCCGAAGGATAGAGAACTGAAGAACTCAACAGATAGAAAGTGATTCCACTCTCATCCTCGGGAGTGATATAAAAAAAATTGTTAACTTAATAAGAAAACCAGATGTTGAAGGAAATACCATAATTCTTGGAGAGAACTTACCCCTTTCTCGAATGTACGAATCTTCACTCCAAGTTCCTTTTTCGTAACCTATACACAAGAGGTCAAGGAGAATGTTTGTTGGGTGGCTGTATAGGGGCATGCCTCCATTAGACCCCGCTTTGGTGTTCCCACCTCCACAGACAGCTAAGTTGGAAAGGAAAGCAAAGTGTGTGGTGAAAGAAATACTTGCTCGAGGAGTAGAACCCACACCACAATAAGAATGTGGTGAAAACAAGACCCGCTCGAGGAGTAGAACCCGCACCATGATAAAGTAAACAAATTCTTGTGGAAAGAAAGTAAGGAAAAGAGAGAGAGAGAGAGAGAGAGAGAGAGAGAGTTACCCATAGGAAAAAGCCCTCTCCGAAGCACACAGACGCATTGTTGAGTGCTTTGGGAGCTACTGCTGCTAGAGGGACCTTAGTCCGGCATGGCTTCACCTATGAATGCATTGCTATCAAAGAAGAAGTCTCAAAGTTGTGGCTAAGGAAAAAACAATAACTTGAGTGATGTCTTCCAATCTTCCAACCTCCAAATGAGAGGCAAAAAGAGGTTCTTAAGCTTGCAAGGGTGGCAAAGAGTCATTACTTTCAGAATGTATCCATTGGGATACATGTCACAGGGGTTAGCCTTCCATAATCCATGTTTTAAATTTGAGAAATGGACAGGACGCTAGCACGTCGCACATTCATCCAAGGCCTATATTCTTGGGAAATGCTTTTGCCAGGCTTCTACTACTCAGTCACTTGTCCTCCTTAAGTCAGAATCATGACATTCTGACTAAGGGGGTTTTTCCATTAATGTTTTGGAGTGTCATAAATGCTAGGAGAGAATGTGGAAATATGGGATTGCCTCTAGGTGCAATTCTACAATATTACATTTTTCCCCCACTTTAGTGGGCTCGATTTTGAAAAAATTAGCCTCACTAAAATAGAAAAGAAAAACTTCACCCAATTTTTTGAATTTTACAGATTTGCATGCCAACAAGGGGAGACCATAGTGGCTATCATAGTCAAACTAACCAGGACTAAGGATGCCCCCAATATCCAAGCTCGACAAACAACATCTGAGCGGTCGTGAATTTGTTGAATGTTTCATCCTGCAAAACTCAAATTTTAGGTCAGCCTCAAAAAAAATAGAAGAAAGCTACCACAAAGAGAGGAATGATCAAGAAAAAAGTCATCAATTCAGAAGAAAATATGACCAAGAGATGACCTTATGCCCCCTCCTGTGTTTTCCCTCAGCCTAGTGGGGTGAACTCAGGAGAAATCAGGGAGCCACGAGTCCTAGGGAAAATGGGCCCAAGGGGGCCTATATATACCTAGGTGGGACCCTAGAAGGGTCATTTTCATTATTCACTGTGAGCAAATTGTTGACTTTTGTGAGAGAAAAGTCAGCAAAATGTTGAGCAGGAGAGAGTATGAGGAACCTAGGTTGGAGCAACTGCATTGGGACGTCGCCGAGGGTCACGAGGTGGACCAGGTAAGTCACAAACTCTCATTTTTAGCAAATTTTTATGCTTTTCTTTGCTTTTTCCTGGCGGCAAGGTGCACAAGCATCTTTTTGTGTGCCTGTGTCCTGATTCTATGCTTTCATCTATAATTAGCACTGTCATCCCACTTATGCTTTGTCATCTCAGATACGCGCTGGCATCTCTGAGGGGACCATGGCAGAGGGGGACGCACGTGTGGTGCATAGATGTTTGTGCGTCGCGCATGAGTCCTCATGATTTTTTTTTTTTGTGATTTTAATCAATGATAAGTACTAGTGTTTTGATTCAAGAATTTTCTTGCTTTTGGTAGGAGTACCCAAAGATTCAGGATCATCCTAGAGGGTGAGCATTCCAGCTAGTCCACAAGTAGAGGGATCGCTTATTGGCGGACGAGGCTAAACTCTTGGAGCGCGTCAGTCTATGGCATGTTTTCACTATGCTAGAGATGAGGTACCACAAGTGCATGCTTATGACCCTTATGGAGTGGTGGGAGGCCACTACTTCATCTTTCTAGCTGCCAGTTGGGGAGATGACAATTACTCTCCAGGACATCTATTGGATCCTCAGACTACCCATCCTCGGATGGTGGGTGGCCTTGGATGACACATCTGCACGGGAGTGGGCGGAGGGCGTCCGCTACTGTACTGGAATAATGGATGGTGGTGACGACACATGTCACATTTACACACACTGGTATGACCATGCGAGGACCAAAGCACCACTAATCCATCGAGTTATGGTCATGACCGTTGCATTTCGGATCATGATTAATGGGTAAGGCTCACACCTGCACGAGGGCCTTGTTCATACTATCAGAGAGATGGTAGAGCATAGGACCATCTTTTCCTGGGGGCACAGCATGTTGGAACGCCTCTACCCAGAGCTCGGTTGGTATGTGCACTACGAGTACCGCAGCTTGATGGCGTGCACACTTTTGCAGGTGTGGGCCTTCACCCACATCATGTGCACTCGGCCTGTCGGCTACCCACAGTTACAGCCTTACGGGGTCACCATGGCTCAGTAGTTCGAGATGACTGGTTAGTGGAGATTCAGAGATTTATAATTTTGGCGGCTATAGCTCGATACCCTTGCTTCAAATAGGGTCTGATGGAGGCCCTATCAATTTTTTAGGTGGGTGGATGATGGCAGGTATTTGACGAACCTACAGAGAAACCATTTTTTGATCAGGTGTAGGGATTACATTATTATGCCCTACTACTAGAGTCAAGTCATGTGACAGCATGGTCGACCACAGACTATTCCACTAGATGTGCCCACCTACATGAGGGCCCATAGGAGCGCCGCGAGGGTTGGGGACTACCCTTGCCTGAGTATCACAAATATAATACCATCTGACAATGATGAGCCCAACCATGATCAACCACCCTTATTGGCGATGGATAATGTCGGTGTGGCTGTAAATTTTATGCAGTGGTGGGAGAGGCATCGACCTGCTCCTGTGTTAGGCAAGGGTGCCCTAAGAGGGGACCCTGGTCCACAAGGAGACCTACCAGCCCCACCATCACAGGATAGGAGGAGAGGCCGGTAGCAAGTCGACGAGGAGGAGCAAGAGGCGCCCCAGAAGGAGGAGGTGCCACTAGTGAGGTTGAGGCGACAAAGGAGATTAGATCCCCATTGGTGACTCTAGTCTCTTCGGTGCCACTATCTTCTTTTTTGATTGCACCACTTTTGGCACCAGGAGCAGCCATCGAGACCGGCGATGCAAGTCCGAGCACTGAACCTCACACTGACTCGACATAGCAGCTAGGGGATCCAGGTATACATGATTTGTTATTCCATGTTTTGTATTTTAGATCTGATGATATATGTATCTTTATCTACATATACCATATGATACTGATATCTTTTCCTTTTTTGTGGTTGTAGAGGATGCACAGGGATGGACTAGGCTCATATCTTAGTGCATATCGGAGGTGGTCCCTGCTGTATAGATTCAGGGGTCAGTCCTAGAGGCATTTTGGTCAATGTTTGTAGAGTGTCATGCTCCTAGCTTCAAGCCAATTGCATGTCTACGGATTTCCTATGAGGAGCAGAGTGTAGAGGTTGTCCAGCTGATAGTAGAGTTGACAAGTGTGCGGGGACAATGTGACCAGCTGTCGGTGGAGCTACGAACAACACTTGTTGAGCGAGACACGGTAGTGAGGAGGGTCGATGCCGCTAAGTGGGCACATGACACCCTTCAGATCCATTTTGATGACCTCGGTAGGCAGTCATCAGCTATGAGCTCGACAGAGGTTCAGCGACTATAAGACCAGCGACAACAGGCGGAGCTAACGATATCGTCTTTGTAGGGGGAGATCAGAGGGATGTAGGTACCCTTATCTGCATCATGCTCTCATCATTCACACTCAATGACTACCATCGAGCCCCTCCCTCGGCTTTCAAAGATTCCACCAAAGCTAGAGGGGTCTGGGATTCATGCTCCTTAGTGATCTTTTTTGTGTACATCATTTTTTATAGCAAGATACATACATGTTCATACATACTTGTAGATCCTTCTATATAGACATATATTTAGTAGCCACTCATTTTTGTAGTAGTGGCCCAATACATGTATATGACATTGGATACATACATTGCATTTATATATATACACATATGGATACATTGACTTTGGTTTCATTGTATTGTATATCTGGATGTTTATGTTTCTTTATTTCTCTCATATTCATGCTATGGATGTTATGTTTTCATGCAGATGTATGCTTCATATCAAATGCTAATATGATTTAATTAAACACACATGGTTAATTTAAATTCAATAACGATTTGATGAATACACACACACATGCACATGGTCACTCATAACACAAATTTATCATAATGTGTTAATGAATAATGTCAACATATGTGATACTACTTACTCCTTTTTGTAGAGGGAGAGCACCACATAAGTAACACATAGGAAATTACGCATAGTAGCGGTGAAGATGCATATTGTTAACAGGCTCCTTCAAAGGTGTTCCATCCATAGATGATAACCCATAGGCACCTGAGCTGTAAACAAAAATCACAATGTAAGGGCCTAACCAGTTAGGACTGAATTTTCCTCTCTGGTCGGGTGGTGCATTTACATTTCTCTAATTCTCATAGAGAGCCAAATCTCCTATTTTAAAGGTTAAAGGGAGTACACTTTGATTGTATTGTCTAGATAACCACCGATGATAAGCTTTAAGATGTTTGAGGGCTCGTAAATGGTTCCCATCAAGCATCTCTAGCCGATGTAAGCGGTTGACTCGATAGGTCTCATTATCAATTAACCCTTTCATGGAGACTCATAAATATGGGATTTCCAATTCCAAAGGCATGATAGCTTCAGCACCATACATGAGGTTATAGGCGTTGTCCCTATAGTCATGCAGACACTCGTGCGATAGGCCCATAGAGCATATGTCAATTGAATGTGCCAGTCTTTACCGTGTTTATTAACTATCTTTCAAAGAATAAGCTCAAGAGTTTTATTCAATGCTTCCGCTTGACCATTGGATTGAGGATAATAGGGTATGGATAACCTCTACTGGATATGGAATTGCTTCACTTCCTTGTTCTTGAATGGTGTACCATTGTCAGAGACAAGTGTAGTGGGCAATCCAAATTGAGAAATGATGTTGCTCATAAGGAAGTTACAGATAACTTCAGCATTTGTGGAGTGAAGTGGGACAACCTCAACCCACTTTGTGAAGTAATCTGTGGCAGTAATGATGAAAGCATGTCCTTTGGAAGAGGGAGGAGATATCTTTTGATAATATCCAATCCCCATTTAGTGAATGACTAAGGGGAAGTTTGGTTTTGTAACTCTTGGGCGAGCACATGAATGAGTCGGCTATGTTGCTAGCATTGAGGGCATTTCTTAACAAAATCAAAGGAATCTTGTTCCATTGTTTGCCAATAGTAGCCCATGTGTGTCAGTCTTTGTGTCAGGGATTTACCACCAAAATATCTGCCCCCAAAGCCCACGTGGGCTTCCTTAAGGGCAAGGGGTATTTATGTTTTGGTAAGACATCTAAGAAGAAAACCATTGTAGGATTTTCTATAAAGGATGTTTGAAAAGATGACATAGTGAACTAAAAGCTTCTTCATGCGAGTGTGGTCATTTTTTGTCACATCGTCGGGAAGCTCCCAATTTTAAGATAGTTATAGACATCAGCAAACCATTCTCCAAAGTCCACATGGGAACACATGGGGAGTTCCACTTTTGGTTCCTTGGGAACCACAGGGGCTTGTAGGATCTGGACCACAAAGTGGTACTCCTTTGTATCTTCTTCAAAATGTACCAAGGAAGCGACACTTGCCATGGCATCAACATGTCTATTTTCTCTCCTAGGGACACTGTCTATCATGAAGGAATAAAATTATTTGAGCAAGGACAAGGAAAGGTCTCGATATCAGGACAACTTACTTTGCTTAGCCTGATAGGTTCTCGTTATTTGATTCACTATAAGCTCATAATCGCCTAGGATACGAAGGTGTTTGATTTTTAGTGTTGTTGTGGTGCATAAGCCAGCTATAAGGGCTTCATACTCGGCGATGTTATTAGTACAAAGAAATTTGAATCAAAAAGACAAGGGGACTAGTTTTCCCTCAGGGGATATTAGGACCACTCATGCTCTAGAACCAGTTTGACACCTCGACCCATCGAAGTACATTTTCCATTCAGAATCCTCATTGATCAAGAAGATGTTTTCATCAGGAAACAGGTCTAAGCCGAGAAAGGAGTGAGATGAGGGAGCATCTGCCAATTGATTTCCAACCACTTGTCCCTTTATTGATTTCTGAGTAACAAACTTTATGTCGAACTCAAAAAGAACATAACCCATTTTGCTAACCTTCCTGCTAGGTTGGTGCTAGAGAATAAATTCCTTAAAAGATTTGTTTTTACTATGACATGTGTTTCGGTGTTGAGGAGGTAATGCCTCACCTTCTGTGTAGCAAAGATGAGAGAAAGGCATTTCCTTTCCATGGAGGAATAATGGGTTCCGTAATCAACTAGGACGCGGCTAATGTAGTAGACTGGTCTTTCTCTCCTAAAGTCATCATATTGAGCCAAAAGGGCTACTAAAGCGTATGGTGACATAACTAGGTAGAGCAGAAAGGATCTATCTTTCATAGCTAGCATTAATATGGGAGGGTTGGCTAAATAGGATTTGATCGACTCAAAGGCCTTTTGACATCCCTCATCCCATATAAAGCGAACATCCTTCTTTAACAAATGAGTGAAAGGAAGGGTACGATTAGCCAATTGAGATATGAATCTATGAATTGCCTAAATATTTTCTGTAAACTCTCCAACTTAGTAATATTCCTTGGTGGAGGCATGATAGTGTCAATCTTTTTAGTGTCAACCTCGATCCCACGATGAGAGACTATGAACCCTAGAAGCTTGTCGGCGTCAAAAACAAGGATGCACTTAAGGGGATTTAATCTCATTTTGTAAAGTCAAATTCTTTCAAAAATTAGACGAAGGTTCTTAGGATGTTCCTGGTGGGTCACGGATTTGGCCAATATTTCATCGACGTAATCCTCTAGAATCTTGTGAATGAAGTCATGAAATATCAAGGTCATCGCCCATTGGGAAGTAGCTCTTGCATTCTTCAATCCAAAGGGCATGACCACATAACAAAAAGTACCCCATGGGGTAGTGAAGGTTGTCTTGTATTGATCATCTGAGTTAATATGAATCTGATTATAGCCCGAGAAGCCATCCATGAAGGAGAGCAATGCATGGCCTACAATCGAGTCAACAATCATGTCTATATTAGGTAATGGAAAATCATCTTTAAGGGAATCCTTGTTAAGGTCTCAGAAATCGATGCAAATGCGACTGTGACCATTAGGTTTACTAACAACAACTATGTTTGAGATCCAAGGGGAATAATCGATGGGATGGATAAAGCCTTCTTTTAACAGTTTCTCTATCTCAATCTTAACCATTAATGCCACTCTAGGATTGATTTTTCAGATTTTTTTGCTTGACCGGCTTGGCATCGGGACATAGGATGATATTATGAACCATTATAGATTCATCAATACCAAGAATATCCTCATATGTCCAAACAAATATGTTAGGATGGGAATGCAAGATATCATAGTGTTCATTTGCTTCTTCTGAAGAAAGACACTTTCCAATTTTGATCACCTTTTCAGGGGATACGGGGTCCATAGAGACCTCGACAGTATCCCCTTTTATGAGGGAACTTCGGTCTCCATGCTTAGGTGTTGGAAGATCATCACTGGTATTAGATAGAGGGTCCTCATCAATATTTAGGATAGATTCCCCGAAATATGCTTGGCTATGCAAGTGATATTGGAAACGTCTTTTATGATGGTATGAGGGGAGTGAGGAGTATGTGCCCATAAATTCCTCTAATGCTTCATCAAAAGAGAAGATATCTAATGGAATATTCTCAGCTTTCTCCTTTTCCTCTATTAACTCAGGGTGGACGAGGTTCAATGGTTCGGCCGAAATCATATTAACCCTCCACCAAGGCCTTAGCTTAGATTGTTCAATAGAGCAACCTAGCCCCAAGTTACGCCGTCATGGTTTAAGATTGATGGTGACTTGAATTCCCTACTCAATATGTCCCAAGCCTTTCTTCCCATAGCCATATCGAGAAGAGAGCTCATATATGAATCCATAGCGAGTTTGTAAAACTTTAGGGGGTGGTAGATCCACATAGAGTGCTTTGTTCCACCAATGAACATCAAACATCTCTACGAGGGTACTTTCACCTCCTTTTTCGATTTCACAAATGTTAGTTTCTTTTGCAAGAGGTGGACCATTTTCCTCAACATGGGAAGGAGTGATTTCCTGAACAGGATTGCACTTCTTCTCCTCCACGAGAATATTGTCTACCTTTGTATTAGGGGCACGCAAAAGGTCTATACAAGAGGGGTCTACCTTGTACTCCGCAATAAAGAATTCAGAAAAGTTCAAGGAACCCCAATCATCCCCTAGGAAGGCATTTGTTTGAGAAGATGATACGGGAGAACCGGGATCCTCTGCTTTTGGTGTTTCTTTAGTTTCGACACTCGCCTTGGGAATAATTTCCATAGAGGGTATCGACGAAGAACACGCCATAGCATTAGTGGTTAAGAAAGGAATACAATTTTTGAGGGTACACATGGTTGAAACGTGACTGAAAGCCAGTTCACAAAGGCGAACGCCTTCTGGATCCGCTTTGACTGTGACTACCCGGTTGTTTGCAACAAATTTCAAAGAACGATGTAAAGTAGAGGTCACTACACCCATAGCGTGGATCCAAGGTCTCCCTAAAAGGTGTTTGTAGGGTAAAGGTCCAAGAATCACATAAACCAACGTGGGTAAGATAACGAGGCCTAGCTGTAAAGGTAGTATTATCGTACCTAGAGCTTGGCGGCCAGTGTTATCAAATCCATAGATGTACAAAGAGGAAGCTACCAAGGAAGATGAATCAACTTTGATTTTAGGTAGTAGGTCCATACCATAAACATTGAGTGTTGATCCAGTATCAATGATGGTATGCCTAATACCGATGTTATTAACATTAACTATGATCATTAAAGGCTCTGCTTGCTTGTGCATGTCCGGAGGCGGGATTTCTTGCAGGAGGAATGTAATATTCGGCGAATCCGCATGAATATGAGCCAACAACACATTAACATCTGTAGGCCTAGTGGAGGCAGGCAAGAGAATTTTTTGTAGGGCCTCCTGAAGCATCTCTTGATAAACCAAAGCGATCTGAAGCAAGTCCCAAAGCGAGATCTTAGCCAAAGTAATGCAAAGCTGCTCGACAAGATCATAATCGCCTGGTCCTTTAATCGCAGGTTTGGGTGCTGCAGGAAGGCTCAGTTGGGAAGGTGGTAAAAAAGTAGGTTGTGAAGTATGTTGTTGATTCAAGTTCTGCCTATTAATCCTTGTGGGATATGTGTGCCCAACGACATTATAAGATGTAGAATCTATAGCTTTAACAAACCTCAAATATAGGTCTGGTGAATTACTATGACCTGGAATTCCACAGACAACAGGGTTGGTTGGGGTTACGTAGATGATGGTTTCCTAGAGCTTGGGGGAGCCACTGAGACTACTACCACATTTATTGATCCCTCAGCCTTTCAAGAAGAGACTTGTTCAGGAGATTTATGAGTAGGGGGGAATACCTCTAGGAAATCATCTAGGGCATCCTCCAACATATCAAAATATTCCTCAAAAAAGTCTTCATGATAAACGTGTAACATCGCAAATAGACTTTCGATGTTCACGTTGGGTTCACAAAAATGTGATATAAGAGGGATTCATTGCACACGGGTCTCTCCTTTCTCGAGAGATCACCAGGGAATGAACTACCCTTATACACCTTGAGACAACAAAATGATAAAGCACCAAGGATATAGTTATGTTTCCAAAGAAAGAGTTAGGGATCCTGAGAGAGGTGAATCAGGAGTATTTTTTCCCAGAAGAGAGAGCTCTCAGCCAGGAGATGTAAGCACGGAACTAGGACACCAGCGCAATGCACTATCATCTAAAAGTCGCATTGGCATCCCAAGCGATAGAGAACTCAAGAACTCAATTCCACTCTCAACCTTAGGAGTGATATAAACAGAATTGTTAACTTAATAAGAAAACCAGATGTTGAAGGAAATACCGCAATTCTTGGAGAGAACTTACCCCTTTCTCGAATGAACGAATCTTCACTCCAAGTTCCTTTTTCATAACCTACACACAAGAGGTGAAGGAGAATATTTGTTGGGTGGCTATATAGGGGCCTGCCTCAATCAGACCCCGCTTTGGTGTTACCACCTCCACGGATAGCCAAGTTGGAAAGGAAAGCAAAGCGTGTGGTGAAAGAAATACTCACTCGAGGAGTAGAACCTGCACCATGATAAGCATGTGGTGAAAGCAAGACCCACTCGAGGAGTAGAACCCGCACCATAATACAATAAACAAATGCTTGTGGAAAGAAAGTAAGGAAAAGAGAGAGAGAGAGTTACCCATGGGAAAAATCCCTCTTCAGAGCACGTGGACACACCGCTGAGTGCTTGCTTGGGAGCTGCTACTACTGGAGGGACCTCAGTCTGGTATGGATTCGCCTATGAATGCGTTGCTATCAAAGAAGAAGCCTCAAAGCTATGGCTAAAGAAAAAACAATAACTTTAGTGATGTCTTCCAATCTTCCAACCTCCAAATGAGAGGCAAAAAGAGGTTCTTAAGCTTGCAAGGGCGGAAAAGAGTCATTACTTTCATAATGTAACCACTAGGATACGTGTCACAAGGGTTAGCCTTCTAGATTCCAAGTTTTAGATTCAAGAAACGGACAGGACGCTAGCGCGTCGCGCATTCATCCAAGGCTTATATTCTCAGGAAATGCTTTTGTCAGGCTTCTGTTGCTTGGCCACTTGTCCTCCTAAAGTCAAAATTGTGACATTCTGACTAAGGGGGTTTTTCCATTAATGTTTTGGAGTGTCATAAATGCTAGGCAAGAATGTGGAAATATGGGATTGCCTCTAGGTGCAATTCTGCAATATTATAGATACTCTCTTGATCAATAGGAGAAGGTGTTTCACTATTTTGGGACAAAGATCTCTCTTGCTTAGTACAAGATGGCATACTTATACAAGACTCTTGAGATGGCGATATTTTGTACTCTTCTTTAAAGGAAGGTGGAAAATCTAACCAATTCAAATCATTAATATTTTGTGTGATGACATTGATGTTAAGCAAGGGTTTCTCTATTTCTTCCATTTCTTTTAAAGTATAATAATCAAGGCTTGTCTTTCTGTTACACGGGTTCTACTTGGGTTGTTGGTGTCAATGTTCTCAAAGGATTCTCCTTATCTTTTTCAATGCTCAAACAACTGTTTGGTTGAAGGTTGACATTGATAGTATATACTTTTTTGTTGTAGACATACTTCATTTTACGATGAAGGGTTGAAGGAACTACTTGCATCTCATGAATCCATGGTCTTCCTAAAAGTAGGTTGTATGAAATATCACAAGGCATAATGTGAATAGGAGTTTTTAATGTGGCCTTTCCAAGTGTAATAGGCAATGTAATCACTACAAGCGATTGATTTCCTACATTTTCAAATCCTCGAATAGATAAAGAGCAAGTTGAATTCTTGATTTGTCCATGCCAAAGGGTCACACTACACAAATTAAGGGCAAAGCCATTGTCAACAAAGGTTCTTTTTATTCCCCACCCATTGTAGTTAGCTATTATCATGAAAGTATCATTTTGTTTTTGCACTTCCAAAGGAGGGATCTCACTTTGGTGGAAAACAATGTTAGCATTCATTTCTTGAATCATGGCTGCTCTATCATTTGGTTTTGCATTAGAAGGGATAGGAATTTGGTGTAAGGAACTTTCAATCATGTTATGATAATGAGGGGAGGCTTGAATAAGGTCCCAAACTGGTACATTTTGACCCATTTTTCAACGACCGATCGTCAAAATTTCAACGGTCGTTCATCAGTATTATTTCATCAAAATTTCGATGACATTTGAAACGTCAAAATTCTGGCCCGGCATCCGTCATCAAAAAATGGGTCAAAATGTACCAGTACCATAATGATATTTTAGCAAAAGTGTTCTTAAGTTGTTCAACGAGATCATACTCCTTTCCACTTTGTGAAGGAAAACAAGGAGGGCTAGGTAAGATAGGATTAGGCAATGGGAGGGATGTTGAAGGTGTTTATTTTGGTTGTAGAATTTTTCTAGTGTTATATGTATGAGCAATGGTGTTATAATTTGATTGTTGTGAAACATTATTCTTAGGTGGGTAAAAGATAAGTTTGGGTTTGTTTTGAGTTTTTGGTCGTTGTGAGGGTGGGTAAAGAATTAGAGAATTCCTAGGATGTCCCACAGGGTATTTAGGAGGTCCACTAATCAATAGGGATCTAATGGATCATACTTGTGCCTTCATAACCTCAACAATTTCAGTTTGATGTATTTCTAATGAGGGAGAGTCCAGTGTCATATTTTGACCATCATATAAGGAAGTCACATCACTATTGTTAATGTTGTCATTTTCTTCCACCATGATATCCTCCGTAGTAGGAGAGTTTTTAGGAGAACAACAAACTAGATGTTCATGAAATTCAAAGGTTGCTTCTTCTAAAATGACTTCATCACGAGTAAGGGGATTGTCAATGGTTGAATTCTCTTGTTTATCAATGATGGCATTCTCTTGTCCAATAATGTTTTCCTTGGGAGAAGAGAGGCACATAAGATTCTCATGAATTTCATCGATTGTATTTTTTAACATCAAAGTATCTTCTTCACAACTAGGAGAGATATTAGGAGAAGAACAAATGTGATTGTCAAGATTGTCCATAATATCATTCCTTTGTCACATAATGTCTTCCAAAATAGGATAGGTAGGGGAACAAACATAAAGAGGGTTGTCATATATCTTAAATATTTTACTGTCTAACACCAACCTATTGTCTTCAGTTACAATATGATTGTCATGATTCCTTACAACTGCATCCTCTTTCACTAAAATATTCTCAAAAGAAAGAGGTGAATGGGAGTTAGGTAAGGTGATGTTTAGAAATGTGTCTATGATCTCATTCTCTTGTGCTATAATATCTTCCTAAGGTGGATGAGGAGAAGGACCAACAAGACCTTCATGATTCTCAATGATTGCATCTTCTTTCACCAAGATACCGTCATCACTACCAGGAGAGGTATCGAGAGAAAATAAATTATGATTATCATGATTATCTATACTTGCATCTTATTCTATCACATCATTCCCACAAATAGGAGAGATAGGAGAGGGTATAGATTTAAGGCAAGCATCAACATTTTCACTTTCTTGCACTAAGAAACTCTCATAACTAGGAAATGTATTGAATGAATGACTAACATGCTTATTGACTAACTTTTTCTTTGTAAACTTGGAAAAGATAGATACTAACATTTGTGAATAGTAATCTATGCAAACTCAAAATAGAAATCTAGACTTAAAATGCAATACAATAACCTAGAATGAAATGTGTAAATGTAATTTTCAGATTATAAACAAGGTAATTTGTTGATTACATTATGAAACAATCTAAACATGAAATTTTGTAAATGTAAATTTGAAATTAAGTGATGCATGAAATGAAAAAAATTAAGCTAGATCTAATGAAAGCATGTAACAAAAACCCAACAAACTGAAATAGGTATTCAGTGATAGCAAACAGAGGTACAAAAATGACGTTTTTAATGCTATAAATGGTAGTTTTGTGTCTAATATGGGACTAATTCCCCTAGAGGGGCATATGAATCCTATTTAGGGTTTATGGAAGGGTTAAATGCTAATAAAATGAACAACATAGAATTCCAAGAAAGTAGGAAAAACATGTACTAGGACTAAATTGCCCAGAGGGGCGTATGAGTCCCATATTAGGGTTTTTGCACCAATTTCAACAAATTCTGAGTTGTTTCTAAGTTTTCTAACTTGTATGTTGTGTTGACTATTTGCAATTGCATAATTTCAATGAAATTGAACTATCTAAGATGCAAAAAAGCAACCTATATGCACTTTCACTAATGCAATATTTTGAAACCCTAGATGCAAATTAACTAATGCAAAACCTAATGCAAAGTTAATGCAAGCTAGATCTAGGAATATGATGCACTCCAAATTAGTAAAGAATGTGTTCTAAAAGCTAGGTCAGCGGAATGAAATGAATAAAATAGGTGTTCCACCCTTTGGGAGGTGGAACACAAACTACTATTTAGGGACCTAGACTAATTTTCTTCAAGTTTCATTTAAGGAAACCCTGGAGATCTCAATCCAAGGATGGAATGGAGGAAAGAGATCTGCTAGAAGGGTGTCCTAGGGTGTGATTAGAGGTATAAAGGGGGTTCACCACCAAGCTAGAGATTGGAAAGAGAAGAAATGAATGCAATGTGAAAACCTAACCAAATGGCCTAGGAAATGAAACAAAAATGTAGAATAACAAACTAAGAATGAGCAGAGGTGCACCTAGAAGAAAGATGAGGTCAGAATAAGCTCCAAAACCTTGAAATTCTAATCTTTAATGCTCATTGGGACTCATACGCCAGTCTAGGTGATTTAGTCCCATATTAGGGTTTTTGTGCCAAAATTGGAATATGTGAGTAACTAATCTGAATCTCTTGAAATATGGAAATAGTAGTATTGGGACTCATATGCCCAAGGTGGTGATTTAGTCATAGTACTATGGTTTGGTTGAAAATCTGGCATTCTTTGGTGATCTCTTGTAGCTTCCTTCCTATCAAATATCTAATTCAGAAACCCTAATTTGCAACCTGTAGGTGACTTTCTGTGATCTTGCAAGTAAGGATGCAAATCTGAAAACTTTCTTCAATCTTGTAACTTAGTCTTCAAAGGTCCTTCAAGCTCCAAGACACCTATATCTACAATCACATGTGTAGAGAGAAAAACTTGTTGATTGTTAGGGAATAGGGGTTTGCCTTGGTCAAACCCCGTATAGGTAATTAAACCTTATGATGAAACAATGAAACATGAAAAATCATACCTTGAATGATGTCTTGAAATTTAAGACAATAATATAACATGAAGTGACCATGTAGAATGTAGATCTTGATCTTGAATTAAATCTAGAACAATGCTTAACTTTCAGATCTTGAATGCTACATCACAACACTAGCTCAACAACATGTTTGATGCTTGATGACCTTGAAATAATAATGGATCTTAAATTTTTGCAACAAATGATGAAGAAATCTTCCCTTGAATGCCTTATAAATGCTCTTGCAAACTCTCTAATGCTCTTGTGAAGTTTTAGGATGCTTAAATCTTGATATCTTATGTTGATATCATGATAGATTAGGTGAAATAGTGATTTGAAACCTTGTTTATATAGGAATTTCATCCAATTTACTATTTATTAGATCCCAAATGCTGACATACATGAAATTTGAATTCAAAACCCTGATTTCCTACTCAAAAACCCTAAAAAGGGCTCAAATGGGACTCATACACCACTTGTGGCATTTAGGTCCCATTTGGGTGGGACTCATATGCCGAAGGTGGTGTATGGGTCCCACCAGGCCTTTTTGGATAGAGGAAATGTCGGCGAGTTAAGATATTACGTGTATTTGATGACTATGTTAGGATTTCAGTTGAAATATGCCTCATGATGCATAATAAGGGCTCTTAGGAGCCTATTAATGATGATATGAAGGTCATAAATACAAGAGGTCCCAAAAATTAATGTGAAGGTGTAAATAAATACAATTTACAACACTAAATTAAGGAAAAAAATAAGTCTATTTAGCTTTTAAAAGGACCCTAAACCTAATGTGAATGTGTAAAACACATTACCACACTAGATCAAGGAAAAATTAGGTTCATTTTAATGTTAATATTTCCCAAATTAAGTGTGAAAATGTAGAGGGATACATTTTTCTACACTACACATGTAAATATCAACTTATACTTTAAATGTGTATTTCATGTATATAGTTTTATTGAAAGATAAGGAGAAGAAAGAGAAAAAAAGAGAAAAAAATCAACGTAGAACAAAACGTGAGTGTGTTATAACGTGCTCATGCTTTGTGAAAGCATTCACATAATGTAAGTGTGTTATAATGTGCTCACATTTTGTGTATGCATTCAAATAGCGCAAGCACATTATAACGTGGTCATGTTTTTGTTTGCTTTGGGAATTTCCAATCCTTTGGCTTAGATTTTCCTTGGATTTCCTACCCAAAGGATTTGTTTGAATTTCCAACACCCAAAAACATGTTTTTCTAGATTCTAAATTTAATTTCACATAATCTTGAGCATGCTCCTCATCAGGTTTGTACGTGTTTCAAGGTCAAGTAGAAAAAACACCTGGGTAATGTTAAGCTCTCTCTTAGCTATCTAAGCATGTAATTTTTTTCACATTTTTAGTTTGTTAAGGCTTTCATCTTTAATTTTTTTTAGTGTATCCATTTTTTTCCAAAAACCAATGTTTGGTTTTTTTTACTTTATTTTTTAACCGTTCATTGAAATTTCAAATAAATTACATTTTTAGATTTACTAGATTCCATTCCACACATTTAAAAAATTGATTTTCGATTAGTTTTCAAAAAAATTAGGGGGGAGCACACTCAAATTTCTATTTTAGGATGTGTTAACTTTGAAAATTAGTAAAAAATCATATATTCATTAAAAAGTTAGCAGAAAATCAGGGACAAACTACATGGCATTAGCTAATTTCTCACCAAAGTGATTTTGAAAATACTAAAAAAAGTTAACATGTTAGGGGGGCCACACCAAATGCTATGTTATGTCTTTTTGAAAAAATAGGACCAATTTGTTTGGCCTCCCTTTTTGAACTCCTTAATCTCTACCATTTAAAAAAAAAATAGTAGTTTAGAAAGAAAACTCAAAGCACTATGACTCTTGTTTTTGTTGCATCTTAAAATTTTGAGTGTACTATCTTCAATTTCTCATCCAAGGTCAGTCTTTCTTGATTTTAGAAAAATAGTGGCCACTTATGACCCATTTTTGGCCCCCCATCTTGGTGCACTTACCCATTATGATATAAAGTGTCATGGGTGGTTTGTGAGTGCCTTTGTTTTTCTATCACACCTTTGCCAAGGGAGTGTTCCTTCCATGACAACATTGAATCCTAGTGATTCTTGCCTCATGTGTGTGTGTCTTGTTTGCACACCCTTTTTATTTATAGGCACTTTCAGCTGCATGTTCAAATGTTCTTTTTTCTCCTACATGCACTTGGTGACACATAGTTTCAGTGGACCTATCTTGGCTCTCCCTTTCCACATTATGAGGGATTTCTACTGTTGGTGCTAATGCTTTCTTGGTTTTATTTTTGGAGTAATATATGTATCGAGTTCGTGTTCCTATGTACTTGGCAGATGCAAAAAATGCTTATCCATGCATTTTGATGAGATGGAGCATTTACCATATGGACATTCTTGGATTCCTATTTCTGGAGGTGACCTTCCATTTTCACTTGATCAGTGTTCTTCATACTGTTGGTACTTGTGCCATTTGTATCTTTTATTTCTAGATGTTTGCCTTAGTTTTCCATCTAATTCGAGTAGGGGCATTGGGGGAACTCATGTAGATTCTTGTCTTCTTGACCTTGATCAACATCTGTTTCAAATGAGGTTCTTCATTTCAACACTATATAGCAATCATCATAATTTGATAGTGGTCTACAACTTTATCATTC
>VDFB02267213.1:0-16533 GCA_007258455.2 Sequoia sempervirens
TATTTTAGCAAAAGTGTTCTTAAGTTGTTCAACGAGATCATACTCCTTTCCACTTTGTGAAGGAAAACAAGGAGGGCTAGGTAAGATAGGATTAGGCAATGGGAGGGATGTTGAAGGTGTTTATTTTGGTTGTAGAATTTTTCTAGTGTTATATGTATGAGCAATGGTGTTATAATTTGATTGTTGTGAAACATTATTCTTAGGTGGGTAAAAGATAAGTTTGGGTTTGTTTTGAGTTTTTGGTCGTTGTGAGGGTGGGTAAAGAATTAGAGAATTCCTAGGATGTCCCACAGGGTATTTAGGAGGTCCACTAATCAATAGGGATCTAATGGATCATACTTGTGCCTTCATAACCTCAACAATTTCAGTTTGATGTATTTCTAATGAGGGAGAGTCCAGTGTCATATTTTGA
Source organism: Sequoia sempervirens (assembly GCA_007258455.2). Lineage (NCBI taxonomy): Eukaryota > Viridiplantae > Streptophyta > Pinopsida > Cupressales > Cupressaceae > Sequoia > Sequoia sempervirens. The sequence continues at coordinate 413 of VDFB02267213.1, forward strand.
CCATCATATAAGGAAGTCACATCACTATTGTTAATGTTGTCATTTTCTTCCACCATGATATCCTCCGTAGTAGGAGAGTTTTTAGGAGAACAACAAACTAGATGTTCATGAAATTCAAAGGTTGCTTCTTCTAAAATGACTTCATCACGAGTAAGGGGATTGTCAATGGTTGAATTCTCTTGTTTATCAATGATGGCATTCTCTTGTCCAATAATGTTTTCCTTGGGAGAAGAGAGGCACATAAGATTCTCATGAATTTCATCGATTGTATTTTTTAACATCAAAGTATCTTCTTCACAACTAGGAGAGATATTAGGAGAAGAACAAATGTGATTGTCAAGATTGTCCATAATATCATTCCTTTGTCACATAATGTCTTCCAAAATAGGATAGGTAGGGGAACAAACATAAAGAGGGTTGTCATATATCTTAAATATTTTACTGTCTAACACCAACCTATTGTCTTCAGTTACAATATGATTGTCATGATTCCTTACAACTGCATCCTCTTTCACTAAAATATTCTCAAAAGAAAGAGGTGAATGGGAGTTAGGTAAGGTGATGTTTAGAAATGTGTCTATGATCTCATTCTCTTGTGCTATAATATCTTCCTAAGGTGGATGAGGAGAAGGACCAACAAGACCTTCATGATTCTCAATGATTGCATCTTCTTTCACCAAGATACCGTCATCACTACCAGGAGAGGTATCGAGAGAAAATAAATTATGATTATCATGATTATCTATACTTGCATCTTATTCTATCACATCATTCCCACAAATAGGAGAGATAGGAGAGGGTATAGATTTAAGGCAAGCATCAACATTTTCACTTTCTTGCACTAAGAAACTCTCATAACTAGGAAATGTATTGAATGAATGACTAACATGCTTATTGACTAACTTTTTCTTTGTAAACTTGGAAAAGATAGATACTAACATTTGTGAATAGTAATCTATGCAAACTCAAAATAGAAATCTAGACTTAAAATGCAATACAATAACCTAGAATGAAATGTGTAAATGTAATTTTCAGATTATAAACAAGGTAATTTGTTGATTACATTATGAAACAATCTAAACATGAAATTTTGTAAATGTAAATTTGAAATTAAGTGATGCATGAAATGAAAAAAATTAAGCTAGATCTAATGAAAGCATGTAACAAAAACCCAACAAACTGAAATAGGTATTCAGTGATAGCAAACAGAGGTACAAAAATGACGTTTTTAATGCTATAAATGGTAGTTTTGTGTCTAATATGGGACTAATTCCCCTAGAGGGGCATATGAATCCTATTTAGGGTTTATGGAAGGGTTAAATGCTAATAAAATGAACAACATAGAATTCCAAGAAAGTAGGAAAAACATGTACTAGGACTAAATTGCCCAGAGGGGCGTATGAGTCCCATATTAGGGTTTTTGCACCAATTTCAACAAATTCTGAGTTGTTTCTAAGTTTTCTAACTTGTATGTTGTGTTGACTATTTGCAATTGCATAATTTCAATGAAATTGAACTATCTAAGATGCAAAAAAGCAACCTATATGCACTTTCACTAATGCAATATTTTGAAACCCTAGATGCAAATTAACTAATGCAAAACCTAATGCAAAGTTAATGCAAGCTAGATCTAGGAATATGATGCACTCCAAATTAGTAAAGAATGTGTTCTAAAAGCTAGGTCAGCGGAATGAAATGAATAAAATAGGTGTTCCACCCTTTGGGAGGTGGAACACAAACTACTGTTTAGGGACCTAGACTAATTTTCTTCAAGTTTCATTTAAGGAAACCCTAGAGATCTCAATCCAAGGATGGAATGGAGGAAAGAGATCTACTAGAAGGGTGTCCTAGGGTGTGATTAGAGGTATAAAGGGGGTTCACCACCAAGCTAGAGCTTGGAAAGACAAGAAATGAATGCAATGTGAAAACCTAACCAGATGGCCTAGGAAATGAAACTAAAATGCAGAATAACAAACTGAGAATGAGCAGAGGTGCACCTAGAAGAAAGATGAGGTCAGAATAAGCTCCAAAACCTTGAAATTCTAATCTTTAATGCTCATTGGGACTCATACGCCAGTCTAGGTGATTTAGTCCCATATTAGGGTTTTTGTGCCAAAATTGGAATATGTGAGTAACTAATCTGAATCTCTTGAAATATGGAAATAGTAGTATTGGGACTCATATGCCCAAGGTGGTGATTTAGTCATAACTAGGTTTGGTTGAAACTCTGGCATTCTTTGGTGATCTCTTGTAGCTTCCTTCCTGTCAAATATCTGATTTAGAAACCCTAATTTGCAACCTGTAGGTGACTTTTCGTGATCTTGCAAGTAAGGATACAAATCTGAAAACTTTCTTCAATCTTGTAACTTAGTCTTCAAAGGTCCTTCAAGCTCCAAGACACCTATATCTACAATCACACGTGTAGAGAGAAAAACTTGTTGATTGTCAGGGAATAGGGGTTTGCCTTGGTCAAACCCCGTTTAGGTAATTAAACCTTATGATGAAACAATGAAACATGAAATATGAAACATGAAAAATCATACCTTGAATGATTTCTTGAAATTTAAGACAATAATATAACATGAAGTGGCCAAGTAGAATGTAGATCTTGATCTTGAATTAAATCTAGAACAATGCTTAACTTTCAGATCTTGAATGCTACATCAAAACACTAGCTCAACAACATGTTTGATGCTTGATGACCTTGAAATAATAATGGATCTTAAATTTTTGTAACAAATGATGAAGAAATCTTCCCTTGAATGCCTTATAAATGCTCTTGCAAACTCTCTAATGCTCTTGTGAAGTTTTAGGATGCTTAAATATTGATATCTTATGTTGATATCATGATAGATTAGGTGAAATAATGATTTGAAACCTTGTTTATATAGGAATTTCATCCAATTTACTATTTATTAGATCCCAAATGCTAACATACATGAAATTTGAATTCAAAACCCTGATTTCCTACTCAAAAACCCTAAAAAGGGGTCAAATGGGACTCATACACCACTTGTGGCATTTAGGTCCCATTTGGGTGGGACTCATATGCCAAAGGTGGTGTATGGGTCCCACCAAGCCTTTTTGGATAGAGGAAATGTCAGCAAGTTAAGATATTACGTGTATTTGATGACTATGTTAGGATTTCAGTTGAAATATGCCTCATGATGCATAATAAGGGCTCTGAGGAGCCTATTAATGATGATATGAAGGTCATAAATACAAGAGGTCCCAAAAATTAATGTGAAGGTGTAAATAAATGCAATTTACAACACTAAATTAAGGGAAAAAATAAGTCTATTTAGCTTTTAAAAGGACCCTAAACCTAATGTGAATGTGTAAAACACATTACCACACTAGATCAAGGAAAAATTAGGTTCATTTTAATGTTAATATTTCCCAAATTAAGTGTGAAAATGTAGAGGGATACATTTTTCTACACTACACATGTAAATATCAACTTATACTTTAAATGTGTATTTCATGTATATAGTTTTATTGAAAGATAAGGAGAAGAAAGAGAAAAAAAGAGAAAAAAATCAATGTAGAACAAAACGTGAGTGTGTTATAACGTGCTCATGCTTTGTGAAAGCATTCACATAATGTAAGTGTGTTATAATGTGCTCACATTTTGTGTATGCATTCAAATAGCACAAGCACATTATAACGTGGTCATGTTTTTGTTTGCTTTGGCAATTTCCAATCCTTTGGCTTAGATTTTCCTTGGATTTCCTACCCAAAGGATTTGTTTGAATTTCCAACACCCAAAAACATGTTTTTCTAGATTCTAAATTTAATTTCACATAATCTTGAGCATGCTCCTCATCAGGTTTGTACGTGTTTCAAGGTCAAGTAGAAAAAACACTTGGGTAATGTTAAGCTCTCTCTTAGCTATCTAAGTATGTAATTTTTTTCACATTTTTAGTTTGTTAAGGCTTTCATCTTTAATTTTTTTTAGTGTATCCATTTTTTTCCAAAAACCAATGTTTGGTTTTTTTTACTTTATTTTTTAACCGTTCATTGAAATTTCAAATAAATTACATTTTTAGATTTACTAGATTCCATTCCACACATTTAAAAAATTGATTTTCGATTAGTTTTCAAAAAAATTAGGGGGGAGCACACTCAAATTTCTATTTTAGGATGTGTTAACTTTGAAAATTAGTAAAAAATCATATATTCATTAAAAAGTTAGCAGAAAATCAGGGACAAACTACATGGCATTAGCTAATTTCTCACCAAAGTGATTTTGAAAATACTAAAAAAAGTTAACATGTTAGGGGGGCCACACCAAATGCTATGTTATGTCTTTTTGAAAAAATAGGACCAATTTGTTTGGCCTCCCTTTTTGAACTCCTTAATCTCTACCATTTAAAAAAAAAATAGTAGTTTAGAAAGAAAACTCAAAGCACTATGACTCTTGTTTTTGTTGCATCTTAAAATTTTGAGTGTACTATCTTCAATTTCTCATCCAAGGTCAGTCTTTCTTGATTTTAGAAAAATAGTGGCCACTTATGACCCATTTTTGGCCCCCCATCTTGGTGCACTTACCCATTATGATATAAAGTGTCATGGGTGGTTTGTGAGTGCCTTTGTTTTTCTATCACACCTTTGCCAAGGGAGTGTTCCTTCCATGACAACATTGAATCCTAGTGATTCTTGCCTCATGTGTGTGTGTCTTGTTTGCACACCCTTTTTATTTATAGGCACTTTCAGCTGCATGTTCAAATGTTCTTTTTTCTCCTACATGCACTTGGTGACACATAGTTTCAGTGGACCTATCTTGGCTCTCCCTTTCCACATTATGAGGGATTTCTACTGTTGGTGCTAATGCTTTCTTGGTTTTATTTTTGGAGTAATATATGTATCGAGTTCGTGTTCCTATGTACTTGGCAGATGCAAAAAATGCTTATCCATGCATTTTGATGAGATGGAGCATTTACCATATGGACATTCTTGGATTCCTATTTCTGGAGGTGACCTTCCATTTTCACTTGATCAGTGTTCTTCATACTGTTGGTACTTGTGCCATTTGTATCTTTTATTTCTAGATGTTTGCCTTAGTTTTCCATCTAATTCGAGTAGGGGCATTGGGGGAACTCATGTAGATTCTTGTCTTCTTGACCTTGATCAACATCTGTTTCAAATGAGGTTCTTCATTTCAACACTATATAGCAATCATCATAATTTGATAGTGGTCTACAACTTTATCATTCTTGTGCAATGTTCTTCGTGTTCCTATTCTTTTTGGGACATTTTTTGGATGCTTTTCAATCCTTCATTCACCTTTCCTTCTTTTGAAGAGGAGTTTTTCCCATGAGGTTTTCTCTTTTTTTCTTTAATTGTGAGAGATTAGATTATTTGTACATGGGTATCTCATCAAACCTTGTTTTCCAAGACCCATCATGCACTCTTTTTAGGTTTTTTAGCTACTCCATAAGTTCATCTTAAGGGGAGGCGTTAGAGTAATCATGCATTAGCTAATAATTAATTAACAATTAATTGATTATTAGTCTAATTCATTTGATGAACTTAAGCTAAACTTAGGAGTTTTTTTATAGGTTAACTGAAGTGACCTATTATTAGATCATCGTGTCTCATCACATAAGATGTTGACACTTGTCATGATCTAATCCCTTTATCATTTAAAGTTGTCCTATAAAGCACTCACCCTCATTGCATTATCTTAAAAGATCTCCATGAAGATTCTTGAGGTTCATTTTGTAATTATTTTCTTGTTGAAGATATAGAAAATCAGTATTTACAGCTCTCTTTGCATGGAAGGTGTTTTTTGTTCATTGTTTGTGTGAACCCTAATCCTAATACCTGCAAAACAACATAAACAAACACATTAGATGGTGAAATGTAAGCAAGAACAAGGATTCCCCATGGAATCCATTTACAAAGTTCAAATTAGGAAAAACAATGAAGAATACAATGAGATAACAATAAAAGAGATTGAATCCTAATTAAACTAGCAAACTCATGATCCCATGGGGGAATTGGTGCCAATTTGATGTGAAAATTGGCCCTTTCCCAATTCCTATGATGCAAGATTGATGTGTGATGATAATTGATCCACTTTGTTGATGCTTGATGAGTGCTCCAATGAAAAATCTGCATAACCTAGCTAAGATTCAATGATAATGGATGGAATTTGCTAATGATTTGAGCATAGTAAGTTTACTCAAATTGTGGATGCCAAAATGAAGAGATTAGCCTCTTATTTATAGATTGACAAGTTGAAAACATGCCCAAAATAGAGCAATGTGGGACTAAGAATTAGCCAATAGCAAAGTGCCACTTGTCAATTTGTAGTGGATGGAGGATATGCAAGTTTTGATGATTGTGCCAATAAATGCATATTTTGAATTTTGAATTTGTTGAAATGACATGCAAGAGGGAAAGAAAGAATGCATTGAATACCACTTGGCTCAAGAAAAGGAAATGTAAGAGATTTTAAATGTCTTTGTTGGAAGGGACAAGTCCTTTTGGGGGAGATTTCAAATTTGAAGAATATTCCATCTTTGATACCTTTTTGAATGAAAATAGATGATTTATAAATCAATTAAATTGATTTTCATGTGCAAGTTGTAAAATCTAGAGGATTTGAGTGATTAGGATTAAGCATTAATTGGGATTTGATTAATTTAAAAGGAGATTAGGTGATTTGACTATTTGATTTAGATTTGTGGGTTGAAATAAATAAAAAGAGATGAAAATGATTAAGACCTAGTTAAATAAATATTTTGATTTATTTAACCAAAGGGGGTGATGTTAGATTAAATTAGATAAATGTTTGATTTATTTAATTAATTAGATGAACTTTAGATATTTAATTAAATAATATGGATTATTTAATTAAAAGATAGGAAGATGAAATGACCTAGCTAATTACACAGAGAGAATGATTTAATTAAATGAGAAAAGGGGAATTATGATGACTTTAATCAAATAAGGCTATTTGATTAAATGGCTAGATAGAGGGATAATTCAAGATGAGGTGATGTTAGTAGATCAGGATCAAGTGTGCGATATCAATTTGTATATTTTTGATGTCTACAGTTTGATCTTACATCTCGTGTTTATTCACAATTCTAACATCCTCTACTCACTTCTCTAGGAATGCATCTTCATATACACATTGATGCACCAAAGGACTTATGATCTTCCACTTGATCTTTGGTTATTTAGACTCATGCTTAGATCTAAACTCTTGCCTTAATTTATCTTTTATTTCCCAATTTAGTGTTCTCCCAATATTGTGGTCTTCTCAAGCTATCTCCTTTATTAGTCTCATCTTCCCTTCGATATGCCTATTTCCAAATTAGTCTAAACCATTTTATGTAATTAAGAAATAAATTCATGATCCAATACCAATGAGGACATCCCCTATAATTTAAAATGTATTTTCATCATCCCAAGGCATAAGAAAGAAATAAGTTATTTGGCACTAAGAAATAGGTCTTTACCAAGGATCAATATGACCCCAAATTTTGCTAGTTGACCCCCTTTTTACCACAATTCAAGGATGTATCATTTTTTCATCCAAGTTAAGAAATTTGGTTCCAATTTGAATATTTGAAATATCATGCCATCCTCTAAATGTGAAACATGAACTAAAATGATTATCTTAATATTGCACAAGCTTCATAGGATGAATTATTTGTTGGGTGCTACTACACAAACTTAAGCCTACCAATTTGATGTCCACCATTTAGTATCCATTAAAATCCAACCAACAAACCTTATGCTACTACACATACATTACGAGACTTGGTGTATGCTACTATCAAAACCACCAAGCTAAATTCTAACCAAAACTTAAAAAATTGTAAAAAAGAAGAATCGCAAAGAAAATTAAACATGTCTTTTTTGGATGATGCAAAATTGCATGACCCTTGAACCCTTGCATCAAACACAAAAATGGTAGAACTTTAATATTCTGATATGTTAATTCATAGTTAATGGTTACAACTATGGGTTCTACATGCACTTTTCCCCAACACAAGTGACTTCAATTTGTATGAATGAATCACAAATGACTCAAGTTTGCATGTATATGTGTCAAAAAATATTGGTATTTTCATTAATGAAAATGCACGTAGTTCTAGTTAATTAGAGTGTGTTGGCACACATACACTTAGTTAATTGTAAATATTTATTATTTATGCATGAAACTAGTTAATTTAAGTACAATAACACAATGTGCGATATGACATATTAAATGCTATCACTTCTCTTTTTTTCTTTTAATTTGTTATTTTTAAAGATGATTTTTAAGCAAGTTATCTAGTTAGTGCATACTTCTAATATGTGGCATATTTTTCTCATTTCATGTTTTTTCTCTATTTTGTAGGTTTCCAATAGATATCTCATTACAAGGAGAGTACATGAATAATTTTCCATGTTCATATCTTTTAAGTGTTTGAAATGCAACCTCATAGTATTTCACATGCATATAAACTGGCAACAAAATGTAATGGCAAAAATTGCACAACCATGCCCTTTTCCTTTATCTTTTGGCTCCTCTTCAATTAGAACGACCTCTATGTAATAACAAGTCCACAAGTGGAAAATTATTGTGTAAAATTTGGCTCATGACCTTATCCTATCATATCCTCATCAATGATGCTCTTAGAGTATGGTCCTAATCCCTAGATCTTCAATACATAACTCTAGATTAGCTTCAAGCAAATTCATCGCCAACATTTCACCTCCAACAATTCATTGCCAACAATTAATCACCATGACAAATTCATCTCTAGGAAAATTCACCACCAACAATTCATCGTCATGGAAAATTCGCCACCAACAATTTCTTAATTGTATATTTGATGAATTATCCACAATGATGAATTGTTGGTGGTGAATTTTCCATGGCGATGAACAGTGATAACTTTAAGAAACCGCCCTAAAAAAAAGTTAAAATATCAATGAATCTTTCCTTTTTTTACGAAAATATATTAATTTCCATTGGTGAATCTTTTCTTTTTTTTAAAAAGAAATTAATTTTATTGGCGATTTTTTTTACATCACTCAAATTTTGTAGAAAGTTTTGAAAAATATTGAAAAATAATAGGAAAATGCATTAATTATGATGGAGAATCCATCCAATCTAAAAATAATTCTCATGGAAAAGTAGGGGCCCAAGGGTGAAAATTATTGATGGGTTTAAGGGGTAGACTATAATATTCACTTGCCACCATTATTTTAAAATATAATATAATGGCCCTCATTGTGTTTTGCATGGTAAAATATACCCATGATCTGTAATTCTCATGGAGCTCAAAATTTCTTTTAGATCATTGATCTAACGACCCTCGTTGTACTCTACGAGGTAAAATGTACCCACAATCTATAATGATCATGAGACCCAAAATTGTGGGCCCCATGAGCATTATAAATTGTGGGTACATTTTACCTCATGGAATACAAGGCCATTATATTATATTATAAATCAATAGTGGAAACTAAAAATTAGAAATATGCTCCTAAAAAAACTAATAATTACAATATACAATTGGTGAATTAATATAGATTTCTATATTATAATTTATAAAAATTTTAAGTAAATATGATTCTAATCACGCACGCAATTATCGCGGGGCAATTTTAAGCTAAATTTTATCAAAGTACCAAACATTTCACTCATCTCAAAATGTATGATCATGCAATAAAATTTTGTAAAAATGTGGCGATTCAAGTCACATTATAGCTCGAACTATTAGTCAATTTTGGATTCCCAAATTTCAACTATTAGTCAATTGGTGAATATTAGCCACTAAAAGAATCGCTAGCGATGAATTGTTGGTGGTGAATTTTCCACATTGATGAAATGTTGGAAGTGAATATTCCTAGAGCCCTCTAGATCATATCTATAAGTGTGAAATTAACCCAAGTCACTTTTGCATGCATGGACTTGAATCTCAAACATTTGAATTTCAATATTCAAATTTAAACACTTTTTTACCTTTCCATTAGCTATTATGAACCAACTGAATACACATTTCTAGGGATTTGTGTGTTTTGTTGTTATACTTAAGGACCCATTTTAAAAGAAATTAGGTATTATGGAAAAGAATTACCAAAAAGCATTCACGATTCATCCATAACAATAATATAGATGATACATCAACATACATCATCTTAGGCATTCTTGTATGCTTGTTTGCTATATTATATTTGTCTTTTAAAGATATTGAATCAATTTATCTAAGGGCTTGATCAAAGGAGATTTGTTTTTGTTGTATATATATATATATATATATATAATAGTGCACTCTGTGCACATGCAAAATGATTTGAGCAGTGTACTGGTTGCAATTTTCCATTTCTATTAGCTCCACTGGTACCCATATCATTTTGAAAATAAAGATTAGTTTTTGGTGCGTAATTTTGAACTTCAAAGAAACAATTGGTTTTATAATTCTAAAACATTCATTTGAGAAGAGGATGCAGTGGATGGCAAATGCCAGAAAGTCCCTACGACTATATGGTCATGCGCCCCATGGCGAGGTACTAATGACTTCTGCATACGTTCTCGCTTTGTTGGTTTCCTGATTTTGAAGCATTTATGAGGGAAAAGCGATTTGGGTGGGAGTGCCTGAAGCTTAGGCGTGAATTATTGGTTAGGTTGTGGCGTTGGCTCTTTTTCATTTTAGTGGATTATAGTCTCGTATCGCCTTTGTTGGAGGCCATTTCGCTTTAGTGTGATCTATGGTATGCAGATGAGGATGTAAAAATAATGTCTCCACCTATTAGCAAATGTTAGTGTTTCCTTTGGTTAAATAGAAAGCGATGCAAGCCGTTCTGAATAGATGAGAAAGCGGAGGATTTTAGTGAAGCTGATATTTCATCATTCTGAAAACACATCCTCTTTGGTTCTTAGACGGGATGCGGCCAGGAAAAAAAGAAGCATAAAACCCATTAAATTTCATGAAAACCCGCTTTGTGTTTGAGAAAAATCAATCCATGCATCTCTTTCCTTTGTTTTGCTTCGGTGCTCTGTGGAAACTTTGGGAACTGGCAGGATCTAAGCGTGCTGATGGCATGATAGAATTTTATGGAAGTGGGTGGAGGAATAGATTCCCATGAAGAAATTAAGCGGACATTTAGTTGCAAGACAGTACAAACCGGAGTGACTCTTTATGAGAAGTTGAGAGAATAAAGGGGTAGCTACAAATATCTAGAGAGTTTCTCAACCTAGTTTATGGACAGTTGAGAGCATATAGGATCAGATTTAAGAGTTTTGATGATAGAATAGGTTAAGGAAGGAATTTTCAACTCTATAACACCTTTTTCGAGCTTGTTTAGGGGCTAAAATGATCTATAAACTCCTTACTATGAATCACTTAACAACTTGTTAGATTCACCAGGATACAGATTTAAAATTAAGATCGTAACTGACGATGCTTGTGAATTGAGCAAAAACCACATAAAACATAGGAAAGTAAAGAAGCTGATATAATCATGCACCAAGGAAAGAGAGACAAAGAGATTTGATAACGGAGTTCACCAGTTTTTGGCTACGTCTCTGAATCCACAAATAAGCATGATTGATGCCATTACTATGATGCAACTTCTTTTACATTGCCATGGTCTTTCACTGAGTTACAATCTGCTTCCCAGGAAGATTCTTGCACTTCAGGCTCTTCCTACTTCCACACTACAATGACAAGATCTTTCTAGCAACATGTTTGTGCCTAACTTATTCGTCACCTTTACAATGATTTCAAACAATAAAGTTGCAACTCTCTTTCACACAAGAGTACATAGGCATCAAGCCTTTACAAAGGACTCAAAAGTCGTACAAAATTTCTCAAAGGACTCACTAAGTTCTTATCTTTGCTCCCTAGAGACCACCTAGCTCTCAAACGTCTCCAATAACTCACTCCAAACCCTTTACTAAGAGAAAATAAACTCTCCAAGAGTTTTTTACAAAGAATGAGATCACTCAAGAGACACCCTCACACCTTTGAATTTTGAATTTCTGAATAGCTCCTAAGAGCATACCTTTCCCTCCTTTTATACATGAAATTAGCCTAATTAGGCTTAACAAAATCATTAACTTCCTAACCCCCTCTTAACCATCGTACAATGCTAGCTTGTTTTTTTATTAACCCCCTTTTGTCATTTAATTAGGTGGGTTTTGTTTTTTTTTGGGCTTTATTAGCCATATATTATGGTTCGGCCAACAAACATTGAACAAAAGAAACCGAACACACAAATTTAGTAAACCACTGTCGATGGTATTTCGGTGGTTATCCATTTTGGCTCACCGAATGTCATAGGTTCCAAACGTGTCGGTGTCTTGTTTTAAAACAAACTCAAAAATGACAATAACGAAAAGAAACACCGACATATATGTGAATGAGGGGAACACGTGGTGCAACGGCCAACAGTTTGCACACTATTCAAAAGGTCATAGGTTCGAGCCCGGGGCTAACAAACCTTTTGTGAAAACAAACAACTCGACCACCAAAGAGGAGAGAGGCTACATGCGTCCAACCAGTAGACTGCCACGTGGTAGGATTCTATTCACCCAAGATACCGACGTGTCTATTGACGTTGCTACACAGCTGCCACGTGCCAAATCCTCATTCGCTGATGAAGACACGTCATCCATGACTCTACTACTGGCTCGGAATATGGTCGCCACGCACGATAGACACGTGTCACAATCTAATTGGTCCATACAGTCTAAGTCATCTGCCATGTGTCACGCCAGAATTTATCCACTTGGATTCCGTACAGTACAGACTGACTGATGATGTCACTTGTTGTACCATTAAGTCAACCGAACTTTGACTACTAATATCTTGAGCATACGATGTCCATTTTCGACGAAACAAACGCTGTTAGAATCGTCTCGACGAGCACTTCGATTTGACACCAATTTTGATGAATTTTGAGATAATCAATTTTTCTGCCTTTTTTATGGCTCTGGTACCCTATTTGACCGAACCTTTGACCAAACATAACTCGCACGTACGATCTCCTTTTGACGCGATTCAAGTTGCATCGGAATCATGTCGGCAAGCTCTTCAATCTGAGACTGCTTTCACCTAATTTGAGGACAGTCAATTTTCCAGTCAACCATCTGGCATCCTTTGTCCTTGTTGAACTTTGATTGAGCATATCTCGAGCAAACGGACACCTTTTGACACGCTTCGAGTTGCATCAGGATCATATTGCTATGCTTTATGCATTGATGCCAGTTCTAGGAGATTTTGAAGTTGCTGGATTTTTGAGGCCTTCGAGATCCACCTGGATCATTCCTCCCCACTGAGGAACTTTTGGACCTCCAAAAGGTTCTTAATCAGACACGACGTGAGAAAAAACACCTTCCCACTTGTCCAGTATCTGTCCACCCTTTCTGTGCACCTGCTTCATCAAAAATATGTACAACAATTATGAAAATTGCAATCACATTGCTACCCATTTGCAGTTTCTCACATCCTTCTGCATTCATTACCCCAGCTACTATCCATGTACAAAACATTAGCAGCATTAACAAATACAAGGATATTAATGACAATGAGCTAACAAGGCAATGCAATTTAAGATTTGCAATAACATCTAAGTTTATAAATGAGGTTAAATTTGATGTGGTTCCACTTGATATTTGTGGGATTGTGTTGGGTAGCCCATACTTATATGATAGAAAGGCAATCTTCTACATGGAACATAATCAGTATCATTTATTTAAGGAAGGAATTGAATACATTGTGCATTCTCATCCAATTAAGATTGATAAATCTTTTGTGACAATGGGACAATTGAAAAGGGTAGTTAATGCAAGCAATAATTTGGAACTTATGTCTGTACCACAAGAAGTTTCATTGCCTGAGGATGTTCCAGTTATGGAAGACAAGCATAATGTTGGTACATTCTTTTTCTCATCTACAAATTTAGTTTTGTTATTCAACCTTCTACTTCTTAGCAGTGTATGGTTGGTAGTAGAAACATTGAATGTGGATGTGTATATGGACAATGTACTTAACAATATCAGTGCAGTTTTGATTGTTGTTGTGATGAATCAGATGCATAGGTTCCAAGAAGGAAGGACAGATGATACCGGGCAAGTGAGGCAAAAATGTCCACTTAAATTGAAAATAAAAATAGACCTTTTGGAGGTCCAAAAGCTTCTCAATGGGGAGGAATGATCCAGGAGGATCCAAGAATCTCAAAAATATCACAGTCTCAAAATCTCTCAAAAGCCAGTCAAAGTTTTAGTCAAAATGATGATGTCAGCATGTGACATGGCAATTGACTAGATGGTGACATGGGAGTTGCAGGTGATGTGGCAAAAATCTCACAAAATTCACGTACCATGCTTTATTTTTGAAAATAAGGTGTGGAGGATTATTTAATCTCACAAAAATCCATCGGATTTTGTGGGATCCCAACCGGATTTGGTGGGATCCAAATCTCCTAAAATCAATAAAATTAACTCATAAAAAATAAACAAAACCTCCTAAAATAACACTAAATTGTTATTTTATTTTTAAACTCAACCCCATAAACTCAAATAGCCTGTGAATATAATAAGACAAGGGATTAAAAAACAAATTCCAAATGTTTTATTAAGGGGTTGTTTAATGTTTTATTTTTAAATGGGGAAGTTATTGTTTTATATAAACGGGTTAGTGTTTTTTTGTAAGGCTTATAATTATAAAAGCCAAAGGAGGGGGGTTAAATTGTTATTTTATTTATTATGGTGGTTTTTAACCCCATATGAAAAATTTATGTATAAAAGGAGGTGATGTGATAGGGCCTTTATGCATTTTGTGGAGAAAAAATTCGGATGTGTTTTTTGAGAGAAAATTTTATACTCTTTGGAGGAATTTTTTGGGAGAGAAATTACAAGGTGTTGATTACACCAAAAATTGTAAAATTGCAAAGAGATGTTGTGAGTGATTAAAGCTTGGATATTGTAAGAAGGCTATTGAAGCTTGGCGATATCAATAAAGCGGTCCAACGTTGAGAAGCGGACCCAGAGACGTAGCTCAAATTGAGTGAACTCCGTTATCAAGTTGTTTGTGTCTCTCTTCCATCTCTTTCTTGTTCTCTCATTTATTTTGGTGTTATGATCTCTCATGAATGTTATTATAGATAATTGTTTTAAAGTGTTTGAAAGCATTACTCAGTTTCATAATTTCAATGGTTAAGATACATGATCATGCATTACTGTTGGATCGGGAATTAAATCTGTAATTGGATTCAGTTTTGGAAAACTTTAACATCCTAGTTTACAGATCATAAAAAGGCATTTTTTTTTTGGACGACCAAAGGAGATTGACTTAGTAAGATGAAGAAAATACTTATCCTTTTCCCCCCAACATATGCTCTTATCTTCTACTAAGCTATTGCACAACTATAAGGCTCATCTTTTATACCTTTGTTTTGGGGAAGAGTTCGTGAAATAATATAGTTTAGTATTTTAGCAACAATAGTTGTTTGTAGTTTCATTTCTTGGAAGTCATTTCATTTCTAGTTCTTTACATTTCTAGTATTTCCCTTTACAAGTTTCTTAGGATAGATTTGATTCCAGTATTTTATTTACAAGCTCTTAGATTAGATTTTATTCCAACAATTTTTTTCATGCATTGCTTTTCAATTCTATTTGTAGAAAAAGAATGTCATGCAAATTATTTCTTCTCCCTTTTGAATATCACAGTGGACACCATCCTGGATTGACATTTATAATTAAATTATGAGGAGTGCAACGACCCTTATCATTTTGGTGTCATTTCCGAGGATAGGTGTCATTAGGGAGTTGTTGATTTGGTGACAACAGGTCAAAAGAGAAAATTAGTTTGGCAAGTTTTTTTTAGGTTTATTATTTTAGAAACTGTTACCCTTTTTTTTTCACCTATGGGCTCAATTGGGCAGGGTAACCCATGTTTCAGAGGTTCTCCAGGAACAAATGGAGGAACACTTGCATCAGATGCAGGGGAAAATGATGTTTGTCTATTTTGGGCACGTGGATTAAATGTGGCTCCCAAGAGGGTTGAGCCCAGCGTGCATATCTTCAGTTTGGGGGTGGGTTTTTCTTTTTGTGTTTTGCCTTGTCTTTTCCTCTTTCCTTTTGCTTCCTTCTTGTCTTTTCCTTCTTT